>JAPYYV010007518.1:0-17570 GCA_030522625.1 Copidosoma aretas | reverse complement strand
TTATTACGAAGTATTTGACATAGTGACGTGTAACATAACCTCAAAGTTAGAAATTTTTGGTTTTTAATGTCAGAAACTTATATCTCACGAACGAAGAATAGTATCTCAAAAATTATTGTTGGACCTTCAAGCTCTGATGATGTAGAATATAGAACAACTATTAAGAACCCTGAACTGATATATTCTAACCTCAAAATTATTGAGAAAACCTTAAAAAACTGATAAATTTGGTAAAAAAATTATGAAAAAAACTCGGTTATAGCAAAAAATGTTTTCCATTAGACATGATTTACTATTATTACGAAGTATTTAACATAGTGATGTGTAGCATAACCTCAAAGTTAAAAATTTCCGGTTTTTAATGTCAAAAACCAAATATCTCACGAACGAAAAATGGTAGCTATAAAATACTTATTGGACCTTTAAGTTCTGATGTTGAAGAATATAAGAAAACTATTAAGAACCCTAATCTATTATATTCTAACCTCAAAATTATTGAGAAAACTCAAAAAACTGATGAATTTGGTCAAAAAATCATGAAAAAAACTCAGCTAGAGAAAAAAATTTTGTTCATCAGACATGATTTACTATTATTACAAAGTATGTAATATAATTAGATGTAACCTAACCGAAAAGAAAAAAATTCGAGTAAAAAATATCGAGTGCAACTTGTTATTGTCTCTTTACTTGCGAGATCACAGCAATTCGACTAGTTAGTGACATTATAGTAGCATTTTAATATTACCTGAGGTTATATGACAGGCACAACTTGAGCCCAATCGATTTAAAATACGAAATATTTTTACTTTATTTTTAATCATCTGAGCATCAAACTCCAACAAGAATTTTTGAGATACCATTATTCGTTCGTGAGATGTAAGTTTCTGACATTAAAAACCAAACATTTCTAACTTTGAGTTTATGTTACACGTCACTATGTTAAATACTTTGTAATAATTGTAAATCATGTCTAATATACAAAATTTTTTGCTATAACCGAGTTTTTTTCATGATTTTTTGACCAAATTTATCAGTTTTTTGAGTTTTCTCAATAATTTTGAGGTTAGAATATATCAGTTCAGGGTTCTTAATAGTTTTCCTGTATTCTACAACATTAGAGCTTTAAGCTCCAACAAGAATTGTATAACTATCATCTTTAGTTCGTGAGGATATTTGGTTTTTGACACTTAAAACCCGAATCCGCCCACTGTACGACGTCTCGGGAGATGGCGATCCTGACGTCTACGCGTGCCGCTGCAGTCCACACCCACGAGGACGAATAGATGAGGCTGACAAGAGCTGGCAGACACCTCCGTCGTTAGAGCGCGGCGGTTCGCTGGTGCCGAGTTCTAGAGCGAACGAGAATAACAATACCAGGGCAACTGGTACTCGTAAGACACGAGAATTCATGGCACTCCCGGATGCAAAGATGCACGGAAGACTCTATCCGAGTGCGAGAAAGAAGATGCCACGTCGGGAGCTGGCAGACACCGACGTCACTAGAGCACAATGGTTCGACCGGTGCCAAAGTCGAAAGAAAGAGAAACACAGAAAGGACGCTGCACTCGCGATGGATGATATTCGGGCGAAAAATAATTGATTGAGAACTATAAATAATCAGAACGCGCACGTGTTCGCAAACACACGAGAGAGAGATTTTTGATTTGATATCGTTTATTTATGCCTAGGCCAAAAGGCTGAAAGGCAATGCAAGTAATCGTACAATTATTTTACATATTGTTAATTCATAAAGGTACATTTTAGCTAAATCGAGTGAAGTAACGCAAGTTATGTGATGAGTAATAACAGCTGTCATTCGATGAGCGAAGAGGCAAGCCCAAATTCTCCTCTTACTTTTCATTCTTCGACATTTAAATCCCTAATCAATAATATCATAAATCCACCAATTATTATAAGAAACATTGAGTCTTAAAAAAAAGAGTAGACCTGCCTCCTGCTGTAAAAGTGTTTTAAGTAACCTTTTTTGAATGACTCGAGCTTGGGTTGTAAACGGATGGGGACAGGAATGTTGGACCAGTTACGCAGAGATTGTACACAGAAGGATTTGTATAAAGATTCATTTGACGCGAGAGAGAGAGAGAACCTGGTACCTATTTACGCATGAGAGATTCAAATATATGTACCTACTAATATAACTACCTTCGAAGCTAACGCGACGTGATGTACAGCTGTACTGACGGACGTGACCCTTGACCTGTACCTACGCACCTACTCCTTCCCTTCCCCCTACTGAATTGCCTACCTGATGTTAACCAATTAGCACGCACTAATGACTTACTATTTACCTAATCGCGCGCGCTCGCAGAAAGAGAGCCCGCAAAACGTTTCAGAGAGAACGTGTGAGACAGAGAGAATACAAAACTTATATAATAGATAACCAAAAGAGAGCTGTCTAACACTTATTAGAATTAAAGCTGACGGCTTTCCTTTTTCCTTACTTATTTCTAAGACTGTGTTTCGACGGAACACTTAGTGTTGACTCTACACAAGAAGTCAAAGTGGACCGCATTTACAAAAGTACGTCATTACAAATTTTATTCAGCCTTGCATATACATTGTAAATTTTAGATTCATCATAGGACATATTAATTGTATTTTAAAATAACCACAACTACAAGAAATGCGCCGCGACTTTTTGGTAATTCATAATGAATACGCTGAAGATCAAGCTGAAGATGATGACAAGCATGATCTGAATAAAATACTGTATGGTATCTATGAATACATTCAACACCAGTATTACAATTAATTATAAATACAAAATTGATGCATTTTCAGGTAGGCCAGAGCTTAATTGTTTTTGAATAATTATGCATATTAATATTTAATAATAAAAAAAATAAATAAATAATTGCAGATATTTTCTCGGAAAAGAAAATGTTCACCAAGATATTTTAGAACGAGTAATTGAATCAAAGCTGATATATTAATCAGTACTTTTATGGAGTACCTAGGTTATAAGGCTTTGATTATACTTCCAGTTCTTAACCTAGTCCAGGAATTCATTGATTATACTTCGTTTTTATACTTCAAAGAAAATGATTCTAATCAAAGTTTGAAATGAAAAATTCACGTAATCACTTTTGTTTTGGTCATGTATTTCAGAAATAATGAATGATCTTCCAGTAGTACAATGCATTTAACAAATGGGATACTGAAGTCGGCATTGAACGTTGTAAAACTAAAAACATCTGCTGTTCTGAAAAAACATGAAAGCATATTTCTAAAAGCAATTTACATTCGTTAAGTATCAAATTGGATGTTATGCTTTAACAAATAATTGGCCGTGACTTGACTGAAAAGCGATTAAAAGTGTCACAAGACTTACTATCTCAATTAAAAGGAATGCTTTTATCTTTCTTTATAAGTAGGAAAAAACAAAGCTATTAATTAATAAAAATCCACGTACACGTGATGTATAGTTCAAAATCAATGATTACATTTGCTAGAAGCTTCTCTAGAGTCACGATTAGATGCTTGACAAGATAATTACAGACGTTACAATAGGTTAAAAGTTTCCTTCCATCAATATACTGGTACTTTTTTTCCGAATACCAAGGTAATATATTATCATTCAAAATTAATACAAGCTAAAAGCAAGACTTTCAAAAACTTATGGTTGAATAACAAGAAAATACGTTTTCAGAATCTTGTAGTATACTATTACAGTTAAATCCTAACTTTATTGAACGCGCAATTGTCTAAGCCAATACATTTCTTACGATTCCAGTGAGATACTAAAAAATACTTATAATCGCATTGATTTTCTTGATATCTTTAATATATTTTAGAGATTTTTATTAAATTAGTCAATTCGTCACCGAAGGAAACGGCAAGATTCCAAAAAGTGTTTAAAAACGATCAAAATATTATAGATAATCCAAATCTCAAGATAAATGGGCGTCAAAAAATGCAAAAAGATAGGTACTATTGCCCATGCAACGATATTTCATTGCAGACAAGAAAAAAAAAAAATGTATGTACATATAATATATACACAAAGAGTAACAGAGGGCTCGAACATCATAGTTGATACGTCTCAGTGTTACGAAACTTTACTCGGGATTCCGTAGATGATCAAGGGATAAAAAGAGAGCAAGAGCCAAAAGTGATGGGGGCTCCGGAGCTGACATTGATAATAGCACGTTCTCTTACGAGAAGTAACTGCAGCCTATACAGTGCACGCATGGATCTGCACGTTCTCGTGCACTTGGCCTCTTGTTTTTCTTCTTAATAAGGCTATCCATCACCTACTATCTGGTCGTTACAAAAGATAGTGTCAATTGAATTGATTTGCTATTTATAAAACCCCGTGAAATTGAAATCTCTTAGCTGACCTGTGAATTCTTCATTGATCATCCAAATTAGATTGTTCTTAGCTTCAACGGAGTGTCTAGTATTTTATCCATAAACCATAACCATTGCAGTAGCCATTCACCAACCAACGGTGTGAGCGTTTGATCGAGCAACATTCTCACGTTGCACATTGGGTCATGATAATTACAACGGTGCTGAGGTACCCCGTTTGAGCTGAAAACGATCTGGTACAATATTTGCATGATCAAGGAACAGCTTGCCGTACGATAGAGGCGAGCTTGAAGGGAACCAGCAATTTTGGACCCCTCCTTCTTTTCTAATTCTTTTGGAGCGAGAATGCCGCGAGTTAAGTATTCGCCATTTTACATTGCGCGTACAAAGTACACTAATATCAGGCACACATATTTCCGCAAAAAGTGGAGAAGGTCCCTAAGGTTGGATCTTTTTGCTCAATTTTCCCAGCAAAGACAACGTCGTCGACGACGACGACGACGATGATCGGCGCGTCATCGGTCGATTCGAGAATGAAAAAGAGCAAAAGCGCCAAGGGAGCCGGTATCACCACCGCGCTCACGGCCCACGGAGGTCACTGACAGCGCGCCGCCGATAAGGGGCCGCTCGTGCTAATGACTCTATCGTCGGGACCGTCTCCCGGCGCTACAATGAACGCGCGTGTCGAGAGATGAGCGGCACAAATATGTTGTTGTTATTGTCGTCGTCGTCATCGTCGTGCGTTAGGCCAACACTTTTCCGGTCGACATCTCGGCTCGGATCGCTCTATTCCGCGCGAACTTGGCATTGATTCGCTTCGGGTGACTCATCGGGCTCGTGTCTCGCTGCTTCTTCTTCTTCTTCCTACTCTTCTTCGCAGGGGCTATCAGCTGGGGATTTCCACCTCTTCTGCGTAATGATGGATGTGATGTACTCTTATATTGGCCGTACGATGTGCTCTGCAGTCGGTGAATTCCAAAGGTACTTCTGAGGAGAATCATGTGAAGAATTGGTTTTTTCGGAGGGTCATCAGGCGTTGGACGATCGAGGGCTTGCGGGAGGAAAAACAATAAGTAGAACAGTGCCACCGTGCGGAGAATTTTATCATTGAGCCGACGGAAAGCCCTCGCTATTACAATAATCATCGCTCGAGTCGATGATTCGCTCGATTTATTAATAAACCGGAATTCCACTTTAAATAGGTACTCTCATCTCAGTCAAGTCTCAAAGGTCGGAGCGAACGAGTTAACGCTCGGTATTGATAATGACTGTGGTTATTTGTTACACGTATGAAGCGCGTAAGAAGATATTGCATTGAACTCTACGATATAATGTGGATGCGGATGGCTAAAGTGTCATTGACATCGAATTCGGTTTGAACGAAGAATTCTCTTTTACCAGAAGAGTTCCATATACGGATTCCACAAAACAGATTTTGATGAAACTTGTGGATGGTAAGGCTTATAGTGGGCTTCTTCTGATCGAAAGATAACTACTTGATTAGCAGGTATCGGGTTGTAGCTAAAATGCTATCACCTTTTTTAAATCCGAGTCGAATTAAGGGTGTGTCATTATGGATTGGTCTAAATTAATTTGAAGCAATTGCTGTCGGAATTTGCGCTATAGATATTAAATCATGTTATTTCCAACATAATTTACCCAGTGACAATTTCATAATAAAATTGGATTGTTTAAAGAGCGTGTTTTTCATATCGAATATATTTTTGTCATAATCACTTAGTTCGTACAGTTGTTATTTGAACCATCCTTAAGGTGGCCATACGTCCCGCTGTGGGCGGGACGGTCTTGATTTTAAGCTATCCGTTCCGCTGTCCCCCACGATATACAAAATGTCCCACTTCTGTCCACATATGCCCAAGCACCATCTACTGCTGTTTTTAAATTTTTTAAAGTCAGTCTACTGTTTTTTTTTTCACCAATATAAAAAGCATTCATGAGCTTAGAGCCGCAGAATAATTAGAACGTATGTAATTTTCATATTTCATTTGCTTATCTATTTCCTTGTAGTACTTATGTTTCTACATGAAAAGTTGACAAAAATCCATCATTGTTTTCATTTTTGCTTTTTCATTGATGACCATTTTTTTTTTAAACAAAACGTCATGGCTTCTACGAACACTATTTTATAACTATAAATATATTTGTCATATTATATTAGTTTACAAAATATTTTTACCACAATACAATTGAACAGTTGTTTTTTAATAGCAACGCACCATTCGACTTTAAAAAAAAAAAAATTATTTCTCTTACACTACTTAATTGATTTTGTACTAGTAATTTACACTTTTATTTACACTTTTGTTTGTACATCTCCAATATCTGCCACAAATGCATCGAAAATCGTATAAAATACACGATACCTCCATCGAATCGTTCTTGAAGTACTCTTCCTTTAATTGAAACCCTTGCCTCGGAACCCCTATGTGCTCTTCGCTATTGGCATTAAAAAATCCTCAAACGGACGCTCAATGTCAGTCAATTGCATAAGTCACATCATACACATGTTACGACAGTAGATGTAATTTATATATACATCAATGACGGAATAAAAATCGCTCTCGGCACGTGGACCGTTCGTCGAGTTCAAACTCGGTCCTCCCCTCCATTGGTGCGTTACCCGCACATCCGCTTCTCAACACGTACTCGTACAAAATAAGTGGCATGATATTAGTCAATGTAATATGGGTACTAACGTGCAAACTCTTCACAACAAAATTACACAACAAATTTAAAAGAGTGAGGGATCTTGAAGCGACGGAAACACTTGTCTGTTTGTCGATCTATCTGTCAGGTACAGATTTTACACGAAAATTCAGCGCTTTTGGAACAAGCAGTAAATAAGTAAGAACCATGGTATGGGTCACATTTTGGCAGGAGAGTGCCGTAAAACGCAAAATTATTTTCTTACGTTCAGAGTGTAAAACATGACGTATTTGACCTTGTATGTCCAGAAGGTATTAAAATTCACAGTAATGACATTAATTAGCAGTGACATCCATACGCGTCGTTGGACCAGATTTATGGTATTATTTTTATTTCATTTTTTTTTGTCTTAATTGCTCGTTTTGTGCAGCTTTAGCCGTAGTGTTGCGAGCAGCTGATAAAACCCAGATAAACCGAGAATTTTCGATCGACGACCGATAAGCAAATAAAAAAAAATAAATCTCCGTGTGACACAATTAGAAGGCTGGATTTTTCAAAAATATATGAGGAAACTCGGAAGAAATGGTCGGTCATTGTCACGATCGTTTGAGCGATGTGACTAATGCATTGCGTGCTTTCGTCACGGTCTCTTGGTGGTCTACGTGTTCGGAGCGAACGAGGAAAGTGCCGTCAGGGTGACTTTAGGTCGTTATCGTGATAAAAAAAAAAACTCACCCACCAAACAAGCCGATTTGCTCCGACGCTGAACTGAAAAAGAAGAAGAAGAGGAGGAGGAAAAGACGAGGTGCACGTCCGCTGCCACGTGTTTTCCGACGTATAGAAGGTATGGAAATGTTGTTCTGGGGGTTTTACTGATTTTTAACAGTTTATCATGCTTATGTCGCCGTCGTTGGCGTACGATTCTTTAGCTACATCATTATCAATCCTTGGCCGATAGAATCTTGATTGATAATCGGTATCCATCGATCTTTGGCCGAAAATATGAATTCCTGGAAAAAAATGTTTTCAAGCGTACATTACTGAGCCAACGAGATGACGGGCTTTTTTTCAATTCCAATGATTGAGACGTACCTCGAATTGAATACGCTGTACAGATGTTTCGTTGAACGAATATGGTGGACATAATTATAGAGCCATGTAATTGATGTTTTTCCATTAAAATTTTCATACAAACATTTTAGTGATCCGATATCGAAGAAGAAATCCGCGTAATCTGGGATGTTGATTAACTCATAATTACATCGCGAGTTTAAGTAACAATAATTTTGATTATGTGATAAATTTTTATTTTAATAAACTTTGTTATTATTTCCAACTTAGTTATACTTAAACGCATGAACAATCGTTGTCGAAGCTGTCGTTACACTGAGTTGTCGTTGAAATCAACGTCGCTGAAAAGAACATTCGTAATTTTGCTACAAAATCAAAGTGAACTGTCGTTGTTTCGGACTACCCCCCCCCCCCCCTTCCGCCGTACTGAAAAGGAATAGAAGTCATGCTCTAAAAAATACACTGATGTTGTACCATTTCCAAAAATCTAGTAGTATTGATAATAAATGTTTCTGAAATAACCAATTGGATGGTTCACCAACTATTTCACCAGCTTTACCGAATCGAAAAATGTCGTTCTGAATTAGAAACCGGGAGGTTGTAGTGTGCAAAACTCTTATGTCATAGTTATAACATACTTGAAAGCGTGTTTAATCTAGTACAGCAGGTTTACGTCTCAAAGCCTTCATAAAATAATATTTTCTGTTAAATATTGTTCGATTCAATGAAACCGATTTAATTGTTACTAATAGATTATATACAATAATTTGATTGTTTGTCATTTACATTGTTATGACGTATTTTGTAAATGTGTAAAAATATTAACAATACACTTGAGTTTACTAACAATTCACTATAAGACCTTTTGAGCCGATGATAATGAATCTAGTGCCCGAAAGAGCCTTCACCATGGAATTTATCGGAGATTCCTTCGGCGATCCAACGCCGTCGCGATCAGCCCGCAAAAACAACGTGATAACGAGCTGGTAAACAAATTCACGTAAATAGTTCAGTCACTCGAGTCAAAGACCGGTGGCGCTGTATCGGTCGACTACAACAAAATTCCACGTGCAACGAAAAAAATCGAATAGTAACGCGACCCTGTGCACGGACGCTGGAAAATCCCCTGGGATCCGGCGATCTCGAAAATTCTGCTGGTTAAACAAGAAGTCGAGCCGAAACAAGCTGCCGTCCGTACGTATGCAGGGATATTTTTGTACTTATGCGCATGGATGGTGCACAGTAAAAGTAAAAGTATAGGGGGCAAAAATAAAAAAAATGAAAAATACAGGGATTGGAGGACGTTGAAAAGGCTCGGAGGAAGAGGGAACGGGAATCCCGAAGGACGAGCCAACGCTACGGCTGCCTGCAGGTGGTGAGGTGTGGAACATGTTGACGGGCTTGTGCAGGCCTGTGGGATGCGCGCGCGATAGAAGTAGTGAATTAAAGCGTGTATTTTAATATTTGCGTGATAATATTGTACGAACAATTAATGAGTATATTTTTTTGCCTTGAGAAGGAAACTTTGTAATGGACGAGATAATATGTATATATAATTATATAGTGCACATGTAAAAAAAATATCTGCTTTCATTCAGCCACTTATTTTTTTAGCGTTTTCTATTTTTGACATTTAAAAAAATTTTTCTAATTTTTCTTATGGATTTTATTTATGTACTGTCGGCTTTTTTTCCTTCTTCTTTGATCAGTCGAAAAAGTAAGAGTTCATTATGCATCATTATAAATTTGTAATTGCTGTCATAACAACTTAAGATAAAATCAAAGCATGGTAGAAAAATTAACTTTAATTTACACCCATGAGCTTCCAACATATAAATACATGAACCTCGAATAAATGCAACACTACAAGAATAAAGTGTGATTGTATAACTTCCACTCCAAAAGAACTTTATAATCGTCCATTTATATCGCTTCGCTGAAAGATTTTCACAAACATATTATCACGATAAGCATTTTTGTAAAAAATGATCAAAATTTTTAAAAGTCATTTTTTATAATGATATTGAAACTTAAAAAATAATAATTTAAATTTTTGAAAATCAGTACTATTAAGTAAAAAAGCAGTTAGAGATCGGTCAATTGAAAATTTTTTATCATAAATTGTTAGTTAAATCTCACGAAATAGAAAAATTATTATTTTTATTCTTTTACAAAATAGAAAACGACTGTGTTACTATAAATTTACGTAATTGTGAATAAAATTTTTTCGTTTTGGATCATATTTTTATTTATTATATTTTTCAGCAACGCTTCTTGCCTGACCCCAATTCGATGAATGTGAATGTGTCCTCTCTAAATTTGCGAATGGAGAACAACTCATTAGGAGAAATGTAGCTGATGAAATTATTTTTGATGTATCAACGTGTTAAACATCAATCTCATAGTAGAGTAAAAACATACTATAGCCAGAGGTTATTATGCATGGATATTTTTTTACGTGCTACAGATTACGTCACGAAAAAAACATCCGCAAAATACTTTCTTTGAAAAACAGTATATTTTGATTTTTTTAATAAATATTTTTTTACAAAATTAAATAATCTTCTCGTCTTTTAGAAAATAAATTTAAAAATTAGACACCACATCGACGGATAAATCATATTTCAAGCATTATTGGGCCCATTTGTGAATTTTCCTCTTACGATTTCAGGTCAAAGTAAATATTTAAAATAACGCTTATCGTAAAAATTTTTGTAACTCAAAACCATTGAAGCAAAATACACATTTATTACTGATCGGATGAAAAAACGCAGGTGCGCCATTATCAAAATCCATGCATTGCGTATAAAAATACGTGCAAAAAAACAAACGAATGTTTGCTTTTCGATGTTGAAAGGTATACTTACATATCCAAAGAGAAAGCCACATGCCAATATATTTGTCTCAGCTCAATCCGGAATTCGACACGCATGAGCGATTTTAGCGATCTCCGGACCCCCCCCCCCCAAGAGGTTAATAGCTAGGGTCATTTCGCACGCCGAACGAAAATGCCCTGGGCCAAATCGATCTCATCAAAAATATGTTTCGATTCGAAAAAATTATCATCATCATCATCATCGTCAAACGATAAAATAAAACATACATTTATATAACGACAGCGAATCAGCATAGAAGTCGATTCGTATATAATAATACGATTACTCAAGAAAATCGTCGTCCCCCGTCGACATCCGAGCAAGTAAATATTGACCGATCATAATTAAATTTATTTACGTATACTCGAAGAAAAAACCCCAGATCCTTTTTCCCCACGGATTTCCTGCGCATTTGAAATATCGTCATAAATTTGCAGTCCAATACAAGACAATTTCCACCACGCGCACCAGTGTCCGTCCAAAAATACAACCTCGTTAAAAATTCCTTTCCCATCACCAGCGTGGGTTGTATAGGATCCATACATCCCGACTTATTTCGGCACGCGGTGGGGCGGCCTTGGTGAAGCTTGAAAAAAACATTTTGCAAACAAGGATCGAAGAACGAGACCCGCTCTTACGTGTGCGCGCGTGGGTATTTTTTTTTTTTTGGCCAACTCCGTTTCTTTTTCAATCGCGCCGCGCGATTCGGCTTTTGCGCGATTCGGATGTGATTTGACTGATTGCGCGAGCGGCCGGCCCGTTTCTCTTTCGCGCGATTGATTATTCAAATTTTCAGGATGTTTTGAGCGGACGGCCTATGATTCCGAGAAAATCGGCGAGCGATCGGAATTCGTGGCGTCCGTCCCTTATCGCGGGGATCGTTATGTACCAGCAGGTGACGAAATAGGTTTAATCGTTCGTGTGTATAACATAGTTGAGAGTCAATGTACCTCGAGCGGCTCTTTACGTAAACTTTGGAAAAACAATTTAAGTGGCTAACGATAATCACGCACTTTTGTCTAGTGCTATTACGCGTGATACCTAATGGTGATTGCCCTCCCAAAAATGTAATAACATCGACACTCCACTTCGCTTTGGCTTTAACTATACATATTAATACATACACGGAGGCTTATCCAAAGACCACGCGTCTCTTCATAAGAACCAGGAAAATAAACAAATTCCAAGACAATCGGCTAGGAATAAAGATAAATGGCACTTATGACGCTGATGTTCTTGTGCGCGCGTGGCTCTCACATCGTTAGGTGTACATATATAGGTTTGCTAATATGTTTTTGGTTGAACATAGTATTTTTGAGAATAATCGATGAAAAATACTATATTTATGTACAGAATATTAAAAAATAAAAAATTCTGTATGTTTGTTGCTTTAATGAGAACTATATTTTTTTCTGCACTTTTCGCTTCTCTATTTTGTTTTTGGTCTATAATAAAAGTGTCATACGATTTGGCGCAATTATCTGTATTTTGAAGTTGATTCTGATTCAGACATATTTTTCATGAACCAGATATTCGCTCTTTACTATCTTCTAGCCGTTTTAAATCAATGTTTGAAAGTCTTTATTCTTTGAACATTAAAGTGGCGGAACTAGAAAAAAGAAAGCGAGCATTTCTTAATTGGTCAGTTATAGTTATTTCCAGTATTTTATAGTTACGCTTTTATTTATTAAAATATGCTGCTACTTTTAATATGTGCTTTTGTTGTTTAACTTATCATAAAATCTCTTGCAAAGATTTCGTTCAATGTTGTTATTTTAGAAGGAACACTTCGTCCAAATGGAGACTCAATTTTTTCTTATTAATTTAGAATTTGGAGATTGTTGCGAAAAAGACCTTCAGATCCATCCTAATAAAAACGAGTTAAGATTATCTTTAGAGCTAAACGTATTTTTTAACGCACTACAATTGCTTCAAAGTTATTTACTTGAATATTGCGTCATTTGTTTGATTGTCTATTGATATTGGAATATGCTCATGAACTATCATGGGTTTTATTCTAACATATACTCGCATTAACAATGTATTGAAGCTAACTCGTTGCCTTTTGATCTTATTTAATTATTCGTTAGAAGGTTCTTAGTCCGCAATGTAATCACCATAAGTAAGAGGTGTACATCAAAAAAGTTACATATTTTGCTCATCTAAAAAAGTGCGGATACGCAACCTTTATCCAAACAGTTTTTTTACATGTATAAGATAAATTGATCTCTAAGTCTAGCGAAAAATCACCTATACACTCATAGAAAGTTAGAAAGTACACGTACACCCAAGGCACTTCACATCAGACGGAAAATGTTGTATAAGTGATAGCCAATATAATATTCTTAATGGCACTGGTTGTCCGACACAATTACCTGCATGTTGGATAAATAATATTGTCGATATAATTGTTCGGACCATTGTAAATTGTAAATTCGACAGAAAAGCACGAATATATGTTTAATATATATAGATACTATGGACAGAGAGCGGAAGTATATTCACTGGTGCTTGATTGTCAGAGCTATGTGTAAGGCATGGCAGAGGATGGAAAAAATTTTTATGCATCGATTCAGAAGTGTATACAGTCGCGAAAGAGGAAGACGAAGCGCCGCCGGGTTCATTGTGCGCTGGGAATGCATTATCAACCGCACGAGATATATACTTAGGGCTCATGTGTGAGTGTGTGAGCGCGCGCGCATACGTGTGTCGCGGATCTGTGGGCATGCGTGCGATTTTGAAAACAACAAGCATTCGCGAAACGATTGATCTTTCTCGGGAAGCCGTTTGTTATTATCACATTCTTGGGACACACGATGGTGGTATATATATATATATATATATATATATATATGTACCCGTGAAGGTATATATACGGGCGCGTGGCGTCTTCGTGATTTTTTTCACCGATCGGGATGATATGAATTTGAATTCCGACGAAAATTCCGAACGTCTGGCGCAAGAGTGGATCGGTGTCTTTCTTGTCTTTTTCCAGAAACGATGTCTTCATTGTAGCGATTAAATCCTTCTCTAATTCCGTTGATACTATGGCATTCCTTCCGTAACGTGTTGACGCCATTTTACGAAATACGGTACAAGTGGCTGGTGCAGGACAAAGGCCCAGTTTTTTGTGAGTAACTTTGAATGATATAAGTGTTTGGAAAATTGACGAAAGTTCAAAGCACTTACTGGTTGCTGGATATCGTCATTGATGCAGTCATTGATCAAGTTAAGGTAAATTATGTCAAATGACTCGTATTACGGATGCTATAAAAATTAAATTACCAGTTCACCATTGGTTTATGGAAAAACAAAATTAAGATAAAAAAAAACAATTAAGTAGACATAATCAATAAACATAATTAAGTAGACTACGATACAAGATGATGAGGCACCAATTACCTGAACTCTCAATTGAAAAACTTTTTTTTGATATCGATTTCTCTTGCACCCTTTACATCGCCGTATCAGTTATATCGCATGCTTGAATGATTTTGAATTTCGGGTCCATTACCCCCGTTCGTGTATTACTCATTAAAGTAACTCGTTTATATCTCTCGGGTGCTTTATTTTTGAATGCGAGTAATCTCCGGCGTATCTCCATCTTTGAAAAACAGATTGCATACCAATCGGGCTTTCTGCGGCATTCGCTGCGCATGTACGTATACACCACACGCAAAGTGGGTAAGCCCGTTTCTTCTTAATCAATCATTGCGAACCAGTAAAAAATTTCTTGTCAGAATATGAATATTGCGAATGCACATCTTGCTCGTTGTGATAGAAGAGGTCATCGGTCTGCTGGCCAAAGTACACTTTTCCTCATAATATATCATCGAATATTTCTGTAAATTGAGATCTAATTACAAGTTATTTATTCAAACTCAGAAAATATGTAAATATTTATTTACATATAGGCTGATTAAATATATTCATTATTTTAAATGAGATAAATATTATTAAACTGTAGCATAATATTGTATAATAATACATATAATACGGTAGTATTGTTGGAGAGTTCAGTTTAATGTTGAGGTAAGCTCAAAGTATAGTCAATATTCAAGTAGGTGGTACATTGATATTATTCACAGAATAGGATTCCTGCATGAAATTTTTTTTGATTATCCATTAGGCCCGTCCGGTAAACCATCAAAAAATATTGGATACGTATTTTTTCTTTTTTTACATAAATAAAAACTGACGGCAATAGAACGCGTTAAAATTACGCGGTGCCGTCATACCTGTAGTGGATTTAATAAGGATTTCATTATGTGAAAAGGAATAATTAAGTACGCGTCTAATATTTTTTGATAATTTACCTGATGGACCACATGGAATTTTTCATGCAAGAACCCTATTGAAGGAGCACACGTAGAATAATATTTTAATTCGCTAATGCTGTCGGAATCAAAGAATTAAAAAATAGTAGAGTAGTAAGAATTGTAAATCCGTAATAGCACTTAATTAACCGATTTTGAATCAACAAAATTCATTTAACTATTCTTTAAATGATTTGCATCACAGCAAAAAAAAGAATGATCATACTATTTTATCTATGGTATAAATATTGTTGCGTACTATAACAATTTAATTCATGTATATATGTGTATTAGTTATTTGAATTTTGTTAGGCAATAGTTATAGATCTTTAAAAATACATCTTTTAACTACTTTTTTAAGTATAAAAGTAATTACTCTAAGGCCTCAGAATTTAAAAAATGTTTGAGATTGCTAATTAAACCTATCAAAATAAATTTGTCAACCATTAAGATTAATGTAATATAATGTTATAATCATACTTTTTTCTATGCTAAAAATTGTAGCAGTCGTACCTTGCGCATAAAAGTTTTGTTCTTTTGACAAATAACTTTTTAAAAATACTGGTAGGTAGGTTTTGTTGTATACTTATAGATTTAATGTATTCCTCCATTATTTTTTTTCTTGAAGTGTCTTGCAATTAATTGAGACATTATTTAAATCTCAATAAATGCAGAAAATATATTTATGATATTTAAACTATCTAATGATGATACAATTTCAATTGAATTCTTCGGTCACAATATATATATATATATACAGAAGGTATGATCTCGTCGAAACAAGGTACTTCATAAAATATCCTCAGTAAAAAATATGAGCTTCAAGTGAATCTTCTTTTCTCGGTATTTGATTGATTAGTTTATGTTGAGTCACCAGTTATTAAATCATCGGGAATTTCAGAAAATTCAGCTTTAATCACGGAAAAGATAATTTAAAGTATAAAAAAAAGATTGACGCGAACGTTTGTTGCACAAGGATTGTAAGATATATGTTCATTCACAAAACTAACATAAAATGAGCAATAGCTTTTTGGAGTTGTTGGAGATCTGAATGTTCGAATTACAATTGATTGAGAAAAATTTATAAAATGCATGATCTGTTAATTAAGCCTAATGACATTTTCGTAAAAAGGATGAAAATAAAGACGCATAAATTATGAAAATGATAAGGTTTCTTGTTCATAACTCCAAAACGGTTCTGCTAATTTAAATTTTCAGCGCACTAAATGTACGCTTTCTAATGCTTAACGTTTTTCTAGGATGGAAAATTAGAAGAAAAAAAAATTCGTCGAACAAAAGTGAATTTTCTTACGCAAACTTGGACCTTGCCGCAGGCTTCAGCATTTCTGGATGGTCAGAGCTCGGAACAAGGAGTGGCTGCAAAATATCAGATGATGTATTGTATGAGCAACACACTAAGTTTGTCGAATAGTGTATTAATTACGTGAACGTGTCCTTCAAATGGTAATATGAGGTCAAGTTTGAGCACCCAAGAGTGAGAAAATTTTCTATGTTATATGTGTGTAAATTCTTTTCGAATGTCTTGCATAAAAGGCAATGCTAAATCTACTACATATTTTTGATCAAAAGATGGTGCTAGTAGCAGAGTTGGTGATAGAAAATTGAACCACCTCACTTGATTAATTTTATAGTGAATCCGTATACGGTTGGATGTATTCAATTCTAGTATACAGTGGTGATTCATGATTTAGATACCTATGGTCTTCTTTAGTCTTAGTAATTTTCGGAAATTAGATGACAGTTTAATCAACTTTTGTTATTTGTGAATTCAATCAATTTTATCATGAGTTCAATGGAAAAATCGTTACAAATAATAATTACTTGTTCTCATTTCAGCGCATTTCAGGGTATTAGCTATAAGTATCACAAATGCACCAGCATGTTATAAGGTAATCTTTTCCGCAAGTAATAAAGACATATGAAACAAAACAATCATAGTTTTTAGGCAAATGTGTAATGACCCTGATTTTGAAAATCACGTGATTATTTATGTGATTCATCACGTGATTCGATAATACCACGTGTAAAATCACATAATTCTTTAAATATTTGTACAAGAGCTTGGAAGATGCGGTTGATAGTTTACGGTAACAAAATCATCAGTAATGGGGTTAAGGTGGCTTCGTCGTTTGGTGCCGTACCAAGCAAGGGGCCCTGAAAGGTTTTTTATGTAATGAAAAAAGTTTTTGGCTTATTTTTATAATTATTAACTTCCTTAGCCGCGTGTTCAAGTAAGAAAGTTAAAACCCTTTGAGAAAACCGTACATTATTTATCAAAAGGAAAATAATA
>JAPYYV010007517.1:0-23787 GCA_030522625.1 Copidosoma aretas | reverse complement strand
CTTCCCGTCTTGGGTGGACTGCTCACCCAAATCGAGAGAGCAGTCGAACCAAAGCTTGGGCGAGCCGCTAGAGGGATTTTGGGTGAGCATAGCACCCAACTTTTTTCCAGTGTGTTCCCTGCAAATAAGATTTATTCAGTAACTTCTCTCATACTTACATTTTAATTTGACACAGAATTCCGTGTACCAAGAGAGAGACAAAATCAACCTTACCCAGTTGAAATACAGTGTGAAAATAAGAGGAATCTAAACCACGGTCCATTTCCACCTGTAGATAACCACTACACTAGCTATCAAAAAAAAATGGAAGCACTACAATCTTCTGCCAAATCAGAAATAGAAAAATTAACAAAGAGAGTGTGCAAGTTGGAGAAGAAATTGAAAAAAGTAAAAAGGAAACGTAAGTCAGATGATTCTTCTAATCGAGGCTGTTGTTCGAAAAATATTCAGTTTGTTGTACAGTATCCTGATGATCGCCAAAATCGTGAAAAACCTAAAAAACAAAAAATCAAGCCCCTCAAAAGATTAAACCGAAAAATTATCCACAATAAAAAAGATGATCGTATAACATCAAACAAATGGCAAGTTGAAACTTGTTCCAAACCTAAAGGGATAAAAGTTCTTCGTCCGAAAAATAAAATGTCTTTGAAAAAGAAATTGACTAGTCAAAACAGGATAAAGGATTTGTTTGAATCCCCAGAAGATATTTCTCATGTAAAAACTAGTATTCCTCATTCGTTAGAAGGAAATTCATCTATATTAAATCTGGTAAAATTTTATTTAATTTGTATACAATTTGATATTTAGTAATTAGTATTAAATTGCTTTAATTGCTTTTTTTTTGCAGTCCTGTTCTTCATTAAGTAGTGTAGAAGATAGCGATAACTTGATTGAAAAATCTGTTCAGGGTGTAGGCGTAAGTAAACCTGTATTATCTGAGACTGAAAGTCTTCCTCCAACTAGTCAAATATCGTTGTCTGAATATACTTATCCAAATAGTATAGAAACAGAAAACAACTTGAACCATAACTTGATCACTGAAGAAAATTCCGAAAAAAAAAGTTCCATTTACAAAAAAAACTTTTCTCTAGGTAAAGAGTATTGTGAGAAAAGCTCCCAGCAAGAATCTGCAATTGAGCAAAGTATTGATGAAAATAATTTATCTGTTGCTTTGCCTTGTGAACAAAACGATTCCAACACTAATTTAATTGAACAGAATGATGTAAAGAGTAAGGAAGTTGGAGGTTTGAGTGAGTGTAATACTTTGGTAGACATTTTACCTAATTGTCAAAATATAAATTATTTGAAGGATAAAAATGTTTGCAAAAATAACTATGAAGAAAAGGGTATAATTAGTGAAAAATCTAAAGAAAATAGTTTTTCCGATATTCTTTCTTACCCAATAATATTTGGGGTTCCTGAACTAGTTGATAAGAAACTTGCTATTGATAATATAGAAACTAAAAAAAAGAGTTTATTGATAAAAAAAAGCTCACTATTTGAAGTAAACAATACAGTGCCTCGAAATACAGAGTACAATGTTCTGAATAATAAATTAAACAATAAGTCGAAAGAGGATAGTCCAATGAATGAGTACACAAATGATGATATTTCTTTGGATAAACAAGTGATCCATGATAAATATTTGCCAAAAGAAGCTATACATACATCACCTGCATTTGAAGAAAATAAGGTATCTCAAAATACAGATCGTTCAATACACAACGTTCCAAATGATCTATTAGGCAATGAGTCGACAGAGGATAGTCCAACGAATGAGCACACAAATGATGATACTTATTTTGATGAACAAGTGATCGATGATAAATATTTGCCAAAAGAAGCAATACACACATCACCTACATTTAAAGAAAATAAGGTATCTCGAAATACAGATCGTTCAATACACAACGTTCAAAATTATAGATTAGGCAATGAGTCGACAGAGGATAGTCCAATGAATGAGCACACAAATGATGATACTTCTTTGGATGAACAAGTGATTGATGATAAATTTTTGCCAAAAGAAGCAACACATACATCACCTGCATTTGAAGTAAATAAGGTATCATCTCAAGATACAGATCGTTCAATACATAACGTTCCAAATGATCTATTAGGCAATGAGTCGACAGAGGATAGTCCAATGAATGAGCACACGAATGATGATACTTGTTTGGATGAAAAAGTAATCCATGCAAAACGTCTACCAACAGAAATCATACCTAAATCACCTGTACGTGAAGTGAATGAAACAGTGCCTCATGGAACCGATGATATGAAGCGTAATATTCTCAATGAAAAATTAAACAATCAGTTAGCAGAGAATATTTCTGTGAATGAACATGCAAATGACGATACTTGTTTTGATAAACAAGTAATCGATGCTCAACTTCAACCAAAAGAAGCCATATCTACATCATCTGCAATTAAAGTAAATGAGACAGTTTCGCAAAGCACAGATGATTTGGTGCACAATGTTCTAAATACTCAATTAAACAAGGAGTTGACAAAAAACATTTTAATAAATGAGCACAAGCAGGAGGATACTAGTTTGGACGAACAAGCAATCGATGCTAAACTTCTATCAAATGAAGCAATACATACATTACCTGCATGTGAAGAAAATGTGACAGTGTCTCAAAATACAGATGATTTAGTGCACAATATTTCACATAATGAATCAAAATATGAGTTGACAGAGAATATTTCAATGAATGAGCACTTTCATGATGATACCAGTTTGGATAAAAAAATTAATTCCAAAAATTTTCTAAACGATAATGTACATAGATCACCTGTTTCAAGTGAAGTAAATCCCGAAACTTCTCATGCAGATATTCAAAATAAGTATAGCTCACTGTATAAGATTCCAAGCAGTTCTGGCATCTCCCTAACACCAGATAATGTATCCAATAAATCTGAATCCAACAAGTCCTATCAATCTAAAGTTTTATTCATGGAAAAGGGCAGCACAGAAATGGAAAATGACGATATTCCAACAGCTGATATTGATATTTCTGAACCTTCAAAAGATGCTTTTTGTTCACCGCTTCCAACTAAGTGTCTTAATGATGAAGAAGAACTTTGTGCACCTGAAAGTCCAAATGCCGATAAGATTTCACAATACTTATCAAAACAAATGTCTAGTACACCTAGAATTCCTTGCCTAATACCTCAACCTAGAACAAGAATGCGCATAAGAGGTAAGAAAATAGAGATTACACAGCCTGAAAATATTAGCAGTGATGGTAATTTTTCAACTCAATTGGATAATAGTAAATTATCTACGAAAAATACTACTCGCGTTTCAAATGGTAAGAACGACCTTGAAAAAAACTTGGATCCTAAACAAAGTGGTGAAACGATTGATATTTCTCAAAATAAATCCAATGTCAAAGTTTTTGTTATACCAGAAGGTCGATTTGATATAAATTTGTTAAAAGATAAAATAAAAATAAAAACAGAACCCATATCAGAACAAAATTATAGCGAAAATGAAAAGGCTGAAAACGAAGTTGAAAATAACACAACGCCGGAAAAAAATCAAGAAGTGAAGAAAGAAGTATCCACAGAATGTGATTCAAGCTTTGAAGAACTGGATTTCAAGAAGGTCCACTCATTATCAATGGCGACAATAAAAGTGGAAGATCGTGATTCGACAACACCCTATCCTTGGAATGAAACAGAAGATGGTTTGGGTAACAACTTAAAAACTGATTTGTATACAACAGAAAATAATCGTGTGGCGAAAATTGAAGAAAAAAGCTTATGTGAACTTGAAACGACTAGTCCTGTTATATTTGATGAGAAAATTCCTGTAATACGATCACCTCAGGACATAAGCAAATCTAGTGATCTAAATGAGAATAGTGATAACAGTCTCATGCTTATTAATGCTCAAATTGAAGAAAGTTGCCCAAGTAACGTTGATGAAAGCAATGTGAATGCACAAGAACTTGATAAAAAAATTGAAAATGATTGTTCACGCATAGTTGAAAAAAACTCAAAAGAAAAATCAGGAAAAAAAGTAGAATTCGATTTAACAAATTGTAATATACCAGTGGAAATAAAAAAAGAGAAAATTGACGAAATACTCGAAGAATCGTCTGAATCAAGAATATCCACAACATCGGCAACCAAACGCAAAAAGCCTAGTAACGCAACTGCGCAAAATGAATTTTTGGATGAAAAATCATGCAAAGTACCCGCGAAAAGAGGTCGCAAGAAGATCGCCGATGGTGTCGTATCAAAACTAAGAACGACATCCCAAAATAACATACTAGCAAACATAAAGAAGATGAAGAAAACTACTAAAACATCTTTAGTCACCCCAGTTATCAGTTCTGAACCTTCCGTAATGGAAATTAAAATCGAGCCTGGTGAACCAGTGATGGAAACAGAATTGGTAATATCGAGCAGCGATTCTGAGGAAATCGTCAATGAAACAGTCATTCCCAAAAAATTACTGAGGGCTAGAAAAAACTTAAACAGTTCTGTTAAGTCAGTATTACCACAAAAGCAATTGGATGATAGTATATCGGAGTATATTCCCGCAAAGAAACAACGAATTGCGCACAGACCGAAAACTCAAGGTACAAAAACATCTATTGAACCTAAGAATCGAAGAAATAAGAAAAGTGAAATATCCAAAGGTACTGAAATAGTGAGCGAAGCCGACAAATTTTCTATACTTTTTGAAGAGTACGATAAGACATGCAAGGAGAGAGCAGAATTATCGCGCCTGCAAAAGCAAAGTAATACCGCCAATCTGCTCAAAACTCCTAGTTTTACAGATTTGTTGAAAAACGGTTCAAATTCTGGACCACCTTTCAGCAATGATTCCTTAATAAATATTAAGAATATTAAGGTGGAAACTAGCTCACATTCATATTTGGACAATAGTATGGATGAAATGGATTTTTCTGGCAATGATCCTGCTGATATAAATAATTTTCACGACTCTGAATCTATTAAATCTTATGAATCTAGTAGTCAATCCACCAGTAAAACTGAAGATGATATTTCGATGCCTACGGTCAAAAGTAAGTATTGCAAAATATTAAAAGTTTTAATTGTATCTGTTGCGTTATGAATTTTTCAATTTAGGTACTCCGTTGGTAAGTCCATCAAGGGGATTGAGACGTCGTCAAGCAGTCACCACATCGGAAACCTTCGATTGTAATGCTAAAAAATTATCAGCAAATGTGGCTAAACAACGGCCAAAGGGTCAAAATAAGGTACCATGTGCCATAGATAAAACCAATTCCTCTCTGGATGACACAAGTATAGTATCAATTTTGAACGAAACTGTTTTTGCTTCAAAAAATTCTAAAGCAAAACCACGCAAGCAAATTGGCAGTGCTAAAAGAAGTGGTGGGTGTACACTTATTTTACTTTTCAAAATATCGTTTCTAAAACAACCTTTTTATCTATGAATCTTATTCCAACAATTTCTTTAGAAAATTTCATCAACAAACAACTTACTATTCTGATGGAAACAGAGCCATGGACAACAGAAACTACTGAACAAGTTGTAACAAAACTTACCGAAAGTCAAGATTCTAGAACACTTGCAGCATATACTGTTCAGTATGCCATAGAAAAAATTGATGATTTTAAAGAAGACTTCATCAGAAATTTCACACCACCAGCACCGGTAATGAAAATATCAGAGCAGAAAATTGTAGTACTAGTATGTAACATTGACAAGAAGTATCCAGGATTTATTGATGAGATTCTGCTGGGAATCCAGTTTATACTCTTTAGACTTGTTAAATCAACTCTTTCCGTATGGTTTATTTAAAATTGTTTGCATTGCAATATTCAAATTTTTACAATAAACTAACATTTATTTGTAATCATTTTAGGACGAAGTTTCAACACGGCTGTTCCGTATTTTAATTGCATTGAATAAAATCAGGAAGAATAGAGAAAATGTTAGGATTGCAATTTGTGACGCTATTTATTCTTTGAAAGTGCTAGCCATAGATCTGATTGAAACTGCACTTAGGGCCTGGAGTGAACTGTTACCTAAATATGACGTTAACAACGGTAATTTTCTGTGAAACTTTTTCTCCTAATGCTAAAGTTTTTTTATACTTTAAACGATTAACTAACGTTTCAGACATTTTAACTAAAACTATAGTGCATATAATCATGACTCACAAAGTCGATAAGCAGTATCATAAGATTGCACTGTTGCGAAAATGGCTCTCCACTGCAGATCAATATGGCTATCCAAATGATGGATACAATGATGATGATTTAATATCAGAACTGATAATAGGCCTTCAAAGTAAGAAGACTTGTTTTCATGACAAAATTAATATTTTTCCAGAGTTTTGCACTTTGTTTATTATGAAATTTTTTAAATAGGCAATGTACATGGTGTTCATACGGCAATACTTTTAATATGCAAGAGGAGGGAGTCAAACTTTCTTGATAAAATTGTGGGAGGAATTAAAAATAATTTACTTAATCAACCTAGTCGTTCCTCATCGTACAAAGAACTAACTTTACTCGGTATTGCCCCTGTAATTATTCAATCATTTAATTTTTGTTCTATACATTACTATACATGAGTCTATATTAATTTTAGGTAACATTTTCCGATCTATGAACCCTGCAAATATATCAGAAATAGTTGATGAAACCATCAATCAACTTTGTGACGTCTTAGGAGGCGAATATGGTATGTTTATTTATTTATTTTTTTTTTTTTTTTCATTAAATTTATGAAAAATTGAATATTCTTAACAAACTCTGTATTCGTACAGGATCAGATGATTTAAAAGAAGGCATAGTATCTTGCCTGTCAAGTATTACTAAGTTTAAGTATGAAAAGATTGCTTCAACTCTCATGATGTGGCCGTCTGACAAAGAGCTTCGCCCAGGCACAAGAACCAAATTAATCGCGTTCTTTAGCGCGAACAATTCCGCTTGGTGGTGGAATTTTGTAAAAACGAACTTTCCATAGCCATTAAAAATCTAAGTATAACTAGAGTAATCAATGTTAATAAAACTTGAAAAAGTTTATTTTCTTTATATACATGATCAAACTGTTTTTATAAATAAAAAGGTAAATTAAAAAAATAAAACCAGCATTTTTTTTATATTGCAATAATTATGCTATTGATTCAGTTTTGGGAAAACAAGAGTACAGGTGTCTGTTTCTTCTTGATGATGATGGTGATGGTAATGGCGATGAAGACAATAAGAATGGCGATGATGATTATGATGTTGTGACAGTAGTAATATAATATTCAACATATTCTTAATTTCTTAAGCTTTCATAGACAGAGCACGCTAAAGTTAATACATTTATACATAATCGCTGTTGTATGCTAAATTTTATCGCCATCTTCGTTTGTTTTCTTCATCGAATTTTTTCCAACTCTCATTCTTTACTTTCTCTTTTTTTTTTCTATATATAACAATCTCAAAAATAACAACAATGTATGATTTCAACATTACTGAAGTGATGATTTGCTTTAGCTGTAAAGCGTATTTTTCAGGAGTCTATATTTTGGAAATAATTGAATTTAATATCATTGATTTGCTATTGTTCTTATATTGTGTATCACTGATATATAACTGTTTACTTATTTTTAATTTTTCTTGCAGTTAAATTCGTTTCTCTATTTATTATTTTTTCCAAGCAACTATCTCTTTGGTAAGTTAACAACAAAGTACTGCATATGTACGTAGAAAATTACGTAAATAGGCTTTCGATAAGGAAAAAGTCAAATTATTTTCTTCCTATACTATTGTAGATGGTATAGTATAGCCTAGATGTATTTAGCGTAAGTCAAGCATTTAAGAGATGAAACCAATTTTTAAATCATACAAAAATCAATCTGCAAACTTGCTGAAGTAAATTGCGCCTGCTCCATCGATGCAATTTTTCTTTCTACTCCTCTAATTCATTATGAATGGGATAGCTGTATGATGTCACCACTCTGAACAGGTCACAATAAGTTGATCAACTATTATACATAGGCTGAATACCATGGCATTCTCTAGAATTTTTTCGTAAGAGTTGATTTTTTGTAATTTTTTGCTTCATGACTCTTGTTTTAAATGCTTATTTTGAATTTTATTATAAATGAGCTGAAAAATGTGATTCATTTCTGTAATTTTTTTTCTTTAGACTGAATGCAACGTTAAATTTCATGTAATTAGAATGATGGAGACTCACACCTTACTCTGTAGTAAAATTTATACAACCATGCATTACCATCATGATAAAAATTGATTGTTTATAAAAAATTCGAGTATACCTACTCCTCAAATCGTCTAGTTTTGTATACCATTGATTGAAAACGAAGTCTAAAACTAAAACAATGGATGTCTAATAAAAATTTTCAAAAACTTTTGACCTTATGGCTTATCTTCAATGGGTGATGATCATTTGCTCATCTTTGAAAGGTCGGCAAAGTTTTATAGAAGTAGGTACGGTTCGTTATATGCTTTAGCAATAGTCTATGCTCGTTCTTTGAAAGGTATTTGACATTTTTTTTCAAAATCTGCACTCTTTACGGAGCTAATTTATTTATAATTGCACTAACTTTTGCATTCAAGCAGTTTTTTGTTTTTGTAGGACTTGTTAAAATGTTTTTTTTTCGTGCTCAAAAAAAATACTGCTCTTTATAAAAATCCATCAGTCTAAAGTTTTTAAGATCAAAACATTACACAAACAATATTTATAAATTTCATACTGACTTCCAGCAGTCTTAATTGTATTTCTAAATTGTACAGCGTTACTAGAAAGTTTTTAAAAGATGTGAGCCTCTTGAAGATGAGAGAAAAAGCCGGATTTGGCTCTATACAGTATGTTCACAATGTGCGTGCAAACATCCTCTGTTGAGTCTTAATATTTTTTCAATCTCTTCTATTTTTATAGTATTGATCAAGTGTCGTGAAAACAACGCTGCCACAAGTCTGAGAAGCAAAAAAGGCCAAGGCGATATTACTGTTTAGTTAAATATTACCATTTTGATCTAAGTTTCCATACCGATTTGATTCATACGCTTATTATTCATAATTTAGATTTTTAAATAACACGTTGCGTTAAATTTCTCTCGTTAGTTTTTTTATTTTGTATTTATTAAGGGGCATGTGTGGCTTTATAACTTGATGTGTACGCGACACTTTTTGACGGGATTTTAATACAAATTTTCTTAAAGGATGCACATTTAAAAATGTGACTCAAGAACGATGTGTGTATAAGGAATAAATGTACACGAATCAACAGCTGCTTATAAGGTAGTCTTCTTTCACTTTAATAGTCATTAAGGGTCTTATTATATTTCGATGATTTTCATTATTATTCTTCTCAATCTTCAGCGAAAATATAAATTCAGTAATAAGAAATTTAATACAATAGTTTAAAGGCACTCGATCCCCTTATCAAATGCGCCTTACGTCTTCATTAATTTTCTGTGTGGTTTTTTTCTACATTGTACAAACGCGTACTAAAGAGGACGCGCTGACATGGTTGTTAATAATAATTATAATTAATTATACATTTATAATGATCAATGATAGTGTAATAAATTAGGAACCACGTACAATATAATTTAGGGTTTAATTTTTTTTTTTAATTAATTTAGAGTTACTCTAAACTTCGGTTTAACTAACGACTATTTATAAATTGTACGGTACAATCGGGCTGACGTTTTCGAATATTTTTACAAGTTTACTTTTTCCATAGTTTTTTTGACACAAATCACTTACACAATAGCATCACTACAACTTGCGGACTTTTAAAACCAATCAAACTTGACTTACAATTCAAGGATTGCAACAAAAATGAAGAATCAAAGAACAGAAGAGAAAGAGGAAGAAAAAAGAGAGAGAGAGATATAAACCACGTGAGAAAACAAAACGAAACCCGAACGCAATGCCGCGCAGCAAAACGTCTGGAAGTGCACCGATTTGTTAATATCTACAAATGTACAAAATACTTCGCGTAAGGAATAGCTTCGCATGTCTCTCTCTTTCTCACTTTGTCCTCTTGCCATAACATAATCAAAAACAATATTGTCTTCACAATCATGTCCCGCGCATCCAATGCAACATACGTACATAACACTAATCAGCCCGACTCATCGTCGAGCTTTTTTCGTTGCGCTGTCGACGATGAAAAAGAAAAAAAAAAAAAAAAGAAAAGAACAATTTCAGAGCTACGTATTAGCGGCAGCCTTATTTGCTCTTGTGTGCTTCTTTTATTTTTGTTTTAATATGTATATTTTATTCTTCGTTTCGTTAATACATATACGTATGCGAGTGTATATTTGTAAATTTTTTGAATACTTTATATATATTTTTATATATAATGTAATAACTTACTATTTACAAGTGACAAAAGGAAAAAAAAGAGGCCTGCCTCGCCGCTACAAAACTCGCAACCGATCTCACCAAATCACATCACATGTTTGTGAATTTTACTTTAACATCAGTGTATAGTTAGGCAATTTTTATTTTTTAAATACACGTATGGACAATGTGTACGAAACGTGTACGTGTGTATTGCATTTGAACGAATGAAAGACTAGGCCCCGATTTTTCAATAAAAAATATAAAATCCTGCCACCATTTCGGAAACAGCATAATCAATATACATACTATTATACCTCAAGTACAACAACTGTATCTCAAAACCAACCAAATTACACATATTATACTGATAGTCGAATCTTATCTATTTTTTTCGTGCTTTTGATGCAGTATACATGTAACATATACTTTCAGAAAATTGAGAAGAGTCCGCAGTCCGCAAGTGTTTGCAACGACGGAAGGAATACCAGTTATAGGTGTACTACTTTGTTTTACCGTACTCTTTCCAATTTTTTCGTGATCAATCTGGTTTGATTACAAATAAATACGTATACATACATTCAATAGCGAAAAAACATTATTTTGTAAATTGAGAGAGTTGGAGAATCACTATTTTTTCGAAAACAAGGTGAAAAAAAGGGAAGTATAACTTGAGAGACGAGAGATGCAGGCCAAGTAAGTATTTGATACTGATAAATTTTTTTGATAAATGGTTTTGAAATACAGAAAAAATTGGAAAAAAAACTAACATTTAAGCGTTTTTTCTTCTGCACCTCTCTTTTCTTCTGTGTCACGCTTTTAATAATGAAAAATTTGCAAGGGCTCTTTTAAGACGATAAGTTTCCTTTTCTGCAAACACATAAGGATGCAGGCATGCACACCTTTAAGCTTTCTCTTCCCACGTCCGGTATATGTTGACAAATAACAATCGCAAACAATCATACAAAATTTGTCTCTGATATATATATATATTGTTCGTTCTAGAGGAATGTCTTGCTGCTCTCTTTCTTCGAGACCGCGTGACGTTAAAAAAGAAGTGTCTCAAACTCGTTCCTTTACGTTGGCGCTGCTATAACGTCAGCGTTTCCTCGTTGCGTTGACTTCGTTGTCGTTCGTTATTTTTTCTTCTTTTCTTTTCTTTGCGCTTACTTTCATGGTTTGTAACAAGCACTTAGAAGAGAATCACGCGGGGTGAGTTAAGGGTCACGAGCCGGACACTGAACGGACCCATGTTGAAAATTGGAGCGTTCGTTTTTTAATGGCTCAGACGCTTGTTTTCGTTGATGGAAGCCACTCGTGTAGACGTCTCGGCCGGGAAGTTCCAGTTCGGCATTCTTGTTTGCTCTATCGACGGCGCTATCGTCTACAAATTAAAAAAATCACACTGAATACAACGAATAAAAAAAAAGATGAATAAATAAATAGAAATAATTAACAAGTAAAGTTATAAAGAAGTTATGAAGTGAAATGAAGTCGATGAATTTATTTAAGTGAGAAGTTCAAGAAAAAGGTAAGAGCTATGTGATTGATTGAATTGCAGAGAAACGAAAGAAAAAAGGATGAGCAAAAGAGTAATTTTGCGTTATTGGATTCTACAGTGCAAATGTACTTTCCAGCCCGAAAGTGAAGCATCAAAGAGAATAATAAAAAAGGTAAATTGCTTGCAAGAGCGGTTTTCTTTCTAGGTTAAGTGGGTTTTCGCTGGAGCGCCGGTCGTAGCCAACGACCAAAGTATGCAAAAGAATTAAAAAAATAAAATAAAGAATGAACGAGATGAAAGAAAAAAGTATTAGAAGTAGAAAGAACGAGTAGAAGGAAGAAAGGAGAGAAAGAGGGAGCGAGACAAGTTCCCTGAAATCGACTTACCGAGCTATTAGGATTCTTGGCCATGAATATCATGAGGGAGCGACTGCGACTGCAAAATGGCCTGATCTCGGGATCTCGAGCGGGTCCATCCACCACGTCGACGCCAGAGCTGCGACAAAAGAGAAAAAAAAAAAATAAATAATAAGAACGTGCTCCGAGCCCTGTGCTTTAGTAAAGTCTCCTTTTTTTTCTTTCTCTCTCTCTCTCTCTCTCTCTCTCTCTCTCTCTCTGCGAGGCACATTCACTTTTTCGCCTCCACCGCCACCACCCTGTCTTCCTTTATTATTATTTTTCTCCTTCGTCGCTTCGGCCTCTCTGTATTAACGCCTACTCTTTCCCTTTTTCACAAACCCCTTTTGATCTTCCTGTATGTGATTTTTTAACCCCCCCTCCCTTTTCGGCTTTTTGCATTTTTTAAAAAGATAACGAGAACTTGATCGCTTCCTAAATTCGTTTATTCGATATTTCCAATTTTAGCGTTTACTTTCTAACTGATAGTTGTAGCATCAATTATAACCGTTAAACAATTGATCTGTATTTCATTTTTGAAATGAAAACCTTTTCGTGAACTTGAAACCATGCATAAATGGCATATAATATATTATGAAGTTTCCAACAACGTAAGGATATTACTTGTATCAATTTACCCTCAGAAGTATTGAGCAATTGTAATAATGACATTTCTACAAGGTCATGAAATTAGAGACACTCAAGATTATTGACGTCGATTTATGAGCTTCAAATCAAGTAACATTATCTTAGTACGGAAAATCTCCGTGATTTTATGATTACAATTTTATATCCAATACTTTGTTAGGTAGCTGCATTGCATGAGTAATATTTTTTGTGCTTTTTTGATATTAATTATTGTAAGTAGGAGCCAATTCAATTGTAAGATATGGCTAGAGATCAACTTGTTCATCGAGTCGTTGCTTGAGGAAAAAACAAGCTATTCTATAAAAACGAGTTGTAAATTATGCCGACGACGGAACAGGTGTCGAGAGGCGATTTCTTTTTGCCGAAAAGAAAAACAGAAAGAGAGAGAGAGAGAGAGAGAGAGAGAGAGAGAGAGAGAGAGAGAGAGAGAGAAAGAAAGACCTGCTGTACGCATCGGCTGTTAACCTCACGGTCATTCATTCTCCTCGCCCATCTGTTGTCGTTGGCCGATAATTCCGTCGTAGCTCCTCGCTCATTTTTTTTTCCCTTCCCTTCTTTTCTCTACTCTCGAAACAAGTGTCGCAAGTCTCATTATATATATAGAGAGAGAGAGAGAGAGACCGTCATCCCTCATGAAGTAAAGTAAAGTAGTAGCTTACTCACCTCAACATGCGCAATTCTTTCTGCTTTCGTTTACAGTGAATGTAGACCGATATGAAGGTAATGACGGCGAGGAATACTGCTATCGTGACGGCGCCTGCGATACCCGCGGTCTCGAGCATGATGCGTTGCCGGGACGCTGCAACAAAAATGGCAAATATTTTTCTTTTATCATTACTGTTCATCAAAAGTCATCAACTTCGAAAGCGAACCTTGTTCTTTTAATAAAAAAAATCGTAATTAAATTCGATCCAACGTCACACGATCGAGCAACAGATCCTTTACTCAATAACAGAACTGTATACACTCGCAGAGCGAGTCACCCCTGAGGTCGGGCCAGAAAACAATGTCACGACACGAAACTAGGAAATGATTCGCCTGCAAAGGCCACCACCATTGACTCATTAGCTCGCAGTCTTGCGTTCATTAAAAAAATCGCACAAAGCCCTGCTCACTTAGTTTATAGTTTTCAATCCGAGTAAGTAAACATGCTGTATACTCACGAAGGTAGGTACCGTCGAGATCCTTGAATTCGCACCTCCGGCCGATGTAGCCGTTCGAGCACCTGAAAAATAAAGAAGGGCGGAACCGGGTTAGCTTGATGTTACCCTCTTGCATACGCATAATATGTAAAATAGTCCAAGATATTCGGGCGCAATATTAAGTTGGAATAAGATTGGCAGCAGCAGTTTTATTCCTTGTCAAGGTCGCCGCGAGTCGAAGAAGAGAGACGGGGGGGTGTATAGAGAGAGCCCGCTATCGCGGCATGAGAATGACGCCGAGAGATTATTCCCAGGAAGAGAGGAGGCGCGCATCTCCCTCCTTTATTCCTTTTCTCTACCTTTTTTTTTTCTCTCTCTCGTTCATTTGTCATCCTCCTACCGCTACGGCTATGTGCTCCTGCGCTCTCTTCCCTGTAGGTATGGATCCGGTATAATACAGATCCTTTTTTTTTCTCCAATTTTCCTGGCGCGGAGGATAAATAGTGCAGCCCTCGATTTTCGGAAAAGTTTGGCGAATGATAGTTATACCCAGTATTAGAGAGGCGTCGGCAACGCGGGGGTATATACTTATACCCATGCACACAATACAACGAGCGACACCCGAACGTGCCCGGGCAAACGAGCCGAGGATTATGCGGAGGGAGTAGCTAGAATATATACAATCTGTATGTGCGTGCGTAGGCGTGTAGGGAAGGTGGGGGGAGGGGGGCACAATTAGAAGAGAACAACGCGGTGATGGTAGTACCACCACACTACCGCCGAATGAGCGCACTGACCTCCTCCGTCGCGGCGGCGTTCTCTCTCCTCCACCTCCCATCGCCGCCTTTTGGAGGAAGAAGAAAGGCGGAGGAACGAGAAAGAGAGACGAGCGAGGCTCGGCACTCCGAACACCGTAGCGTGGGAAAAGAGGAGGAAACCTTCGAGATTCCCTCTCTGTGGCCGTCTCTTTTTTCCCCAGCTCTCTCTCTCTCTCTCTCGCTCGCTCCTGTGTGTGTATCTCTCTCGTCCTCGTGGGTACTCTCTGTATACAGTAGTAACCTCCAGGTAGCCAGCTCCTTTTCACGAAAATCGAAGACGGTGCCAATATCCTGTGTGCGAGGATGGAGAAGGACGGGGGACTACTTTGCGTATTATAGTTGAGGAGATTTTCGAGACGCCGGGGCTCGTTAGGAGATATCTATCTGCCTATGTATATTATGTATTATAATAGGATACATGTACGCACGCAGGGCGTGTGGTGTTTGTGCGACTGTATAATAATGGTACCCATGGGTTCGAGGGATGCCGTAAAAGTTTCGAGAAAGAGGATGAGCCGCTGTGCGCTGTTTTGCTACTGTCAGACTATTACTCCTCGGGGATTATAAATGCGCGCGCGCGGTGGGTTTTAAAATTTATCTCCCGTGATCTTGCTTATTACGTTATGTACTGTATGCGACTGCTGATGTGAGCCGGCGCTACCATAAATTAATGATCCGACGCTTTAGCTCCTCACCACCATTGGGTACTCACAACAACCCCGCCCCGTCTTCTTCTGTCCTATATCGTACACACTTGCTAATTTAATGATGGAAAAACTGTTGTTGGGAATATCAACAATATAGATGAATATTATATACTCACAGGCAGTTGTAGAGCGGCGAATCGGCGATCATGACCGTGAAGCACGTGGCCCCGTTGAGACAGTACCATTCCGCGTAGTCGGGGGGACACGAGTACATCTGGAATGTGATGTTGGGCCGCGGGGTGGGCGCTGTCGGCCGTGGCTTGGGCGTCGAGCGCGCCGAGCACGCATCTGTAAAAAAAAGAAGGAAGAAACAAAAAATTAAAACCCCGGCATTAGCCATCCTTCGATTTTCTTACACCCTTATACTTCGTACATGGGTTTGTTCAAGTGCGCACGGCATTATAGTACGATACGGCGCAATACAACGAGACAATAACGACACGCTTCGTCGTCGGCTCTCTCGCGTGCACCTGTCGCGTGCCTAATCGCCCGTCCAACTTTACGAGGCGGTTCTCTTTGCGCCCGTTTTTTTCTCCTCCCCTTCCTCTACTCTCGGCTCTCGGGTTTTACCGGCACGCGCTCTGTTTCGAGAAACGGGGCTTTTCGTCGATGACGCGATTTATCCCTATTTTTAGCGCAAATCCCGCGTGCGCCGCGTTACGCAAGCTTCGCCCGAGCGTATGGTTACACGGGCAATAAAACGTATCGGTGCGAAAAATGCAATGGGCATATAAATTTTCCCCAACGGCAGCAGCTATAGTATATGTACGTCTCCGCCCTGTGGTGTATACAAGTCGGGTCGCTCCCTAAATCCGAGTTCATCGAAACCCATAAATCATCGGCGCGGCTCGGCTGTATAGTTGTAGGCGCGTCGAGTCCCCCCTGGGGAACGGCGATGGAATAGATTAGAATCGCGCCCCCCCCCCCCCCCCCCCCGACCAAGAAGGGCTATGGGGCACCCCGGTGCAGGCATCATCGACCGTCTTTACAATCGTTATCGTGAGCGGGGCCACCGGTACCGCGCAGTCTGCGGCCCAAGGACAGAGTCATCCACTCTCTCTCCTCGATGTTTGAGTCATCGGCTTGAGGCCGTGTTCGGTGATGCTGGATATGGCGCAGCATCACGCATACACGCGAATGTAACGAACACATGGCCCTCACATAGATTTCGATCGCGGATTCTATCCGTGAATAAAAGTACTTGTAAATACCCCTTGCTGCTGTCGATCGCAGGGGGTGCCATGCGGGCTCGATCATCGCCGCCAGCGTCGTCGACAGAATCCGAATACACCTAATCTCTGATCTTCGCGCGCGCCGGGAAACTCGATACGTCCGTGATGCGTGTAAAGTGAGAATTAATGCGGGATGTGCCTATACACCGGGAGCGAACACGGATTTACTGTTCTCTGATTGTTAGCCGGTGAGACGACTGCTGGTGCAAGCAAAAAGTCGTTGGATTTGTGAATGCGCTCCTTATTTTGCGATCAAGTATAGCGGTTAAATTGGGAGCGCGCGTTCTCGACCGATCATGGGCAAACCCGGAAAACGTGCTGATCGAACGAGACGATTTGAGACACCGTGTGGTCGTTGTTGCAAAGGGACCATATGGGAAGTTGTAAAAGTAATCGAGAAAAATTGTCAGGCTGCAAAGGACACAATTTTGAAAAATACTTTTCAGATGGGATTCCTTTTACATGCCTGTAAAATTTTTCCAAAAGATTGAAAATCAAAATTTAAGCTTTTGCTGGAAAGTTGGTGGGGTGGTTCAAAGTCATGTGAAATACACATTTTGATACCTGTACTTAGATTTCGATTTCCTAATCTCAATTAGTTCTCGTTATTGTTGAGCAAAATGATAGTTCCAAAAAACTTTTGTTCATCTTTGTATGAGAAATCAAATCCATAAAGTTTGGGACTCACATCCGACAAAGTCTTCGGGTGAGTGTGCCGATCACACGATTATCGACAGGTAAAGACGGGGCTTAATTCAAGTACTGCGAAATTCAAATACGTCAACAGCAGCCATGAGTAAGGATTAAAGGATCATACAAATGTGCTTTTGTGGTTTTGTTGTAAACAGTTATACGAGCACTCGAACTATTGATTATCATTCTCAAACATGGAAAAAGTGGTCTGCTATTGGGATGATCTGTTTCGTCGACTGCATTAAATTTGTTGGAAGAGTTGAAAGATTTTCAATGTTTGAGAACGAAAATCAAAGTACCTCATAGATATATTTACATGCAGTGGGCCCACGAAATGTGTCAAGTGCATTTTTCTACCAAAAAAGTTACACTTGATTAACCCCTCGAGCTTATCAGGGAATTTACTATTATGATCACTATGTGTGCAACTTTTTTGCGCCTATTGCAATACACTACATCAAAGGAAGCCTTAATCACATGACAACGAATCTGATAAAAAATTAATATTTGTGCAACGTGTTTTATTTTTTCAATTTTAACGAGGAATTGCAGCAAGGAGATCTATCGCGCAATGGAGTCGAATTATTGATCTAAGCGTGAAAAAAGAACCTGTGACGAGACTCTTCAATGCCACGGGGGAAACAAAAAGAGAAAATCAGTATACTTAAAAAAGGGTTTTATCTCAATAAATGCCATTTCTCATTCACAGCCTCTAGAGTTCTAGACGCTCCTGAGATGCAATACGTATATAAGTAACCAATCACATGCATGTATTATACACTGCAGACTGGACGTTGTATATTACGCACTCCATCGAAAACAAAGAGAAAAGAGCACAAAAAATCGCACACGGCGACAAAACGCAAGAAAACTCGCGGCAATCGTACACTATACGTTAACGCTGGTAACGCTGCACAGGTGCATCTATAGTACGCTTACTATACTTGCCGTGTATCAATGACAACAACAGCATGCACTGAAATGCGCATTCATAAAATATCATGTGCACAAACAACACGTGCTCGCCGCGTGTGGTCCTCCCCCATTAGCCCGCGAATTTTTATCACGTATAGGTTGCGCAGCCCGATAGACGGCTCGTCTCGTCAAACACAAAACGTGCGTATTACGGAAACTTTTTTTTTTTTTTTCGTTTTCCAAAAATACCGTCTAGCCGTGCGCGTAAAAGAAAAAGAAACAGAACACGCGAGAAACAAAAGAATAGGAAAATAGATGACAAAAAAGAACTCACCTGTGACGCTGATGAGGCTGTACGAGAGGAGGAGCAGGGTGGCCAGGAAGGGCTGCGCGCAGAACAGTTTCGATAGGCCCGACCTCACTTTCAACGCTATCGCCACAGCCTTGCTTCTGCCACTGTTTTTTCTGCAGCCTCCACCAGTACCACTAAACCGCGTTCTGCTCGGCGAAGGGCTGCTACTGGCGCGCCTCCTCTGCCTCAGGACGACGTCCCTGCAGTCCCGACAGCCGCAGTCCCGCCGCCTCGGCGGCGTCGTTGTCGTCGCCGCTGCTATCGTTTCCGTATGCGTCGTCGTCGTGGTGGTGGTGGTGAGCCGGCACCTCGTACACGAGGTGGACGAAAAGTAGGAGGGGGCTGACGTAGCACCGGCCGTGGCGGCAGACTTCGAACTACCGCAACAACTGCAGCAGGACAGTAGTGTCGTCGTTTGCCTGCAGCTACCATCACAGTGATAGTCGCCACTGTCGCCCGCACTACAACTGTTGTTGGGCCTACAGACGTTCTCTTCCTCATCTCGCGACGACTGCCTTATAACGGACTGCGATGGTGATAACGTCGTCGTTGAAGACGACCACAATGACGACGACGACGACAACAACAACGACGACGACGGCTCCTCGAGCTGACAGCGACAACACCTCCAGCTCGAGCGGAGGTCCAGCTCCTGCTGCCGGCTCGTGTCCATGACTGGCGTTGCCTCTGGCCGCTGATGCGGGATGCCGGCTGCGCCGCTGCAGGCTGCCGATGTGGGGCTGCTTCTGCTGCTACTACTGGCAACAGCACCTGGCCCCGCCGCCGTCGCCGCCGTTGTCGTGCTGCTGCTACTTCTAAAGCGACGCACGTGCCGCCGCCTCCCTGAAACCAAACACCGAGCGCACGCGCCTGCCTTTAGTATATATGCAAGTCTAAGGATCTCTAGCTACGTAAAAACTCATATATGTGTAAGAAAGAGAGAATACAAATGCACAAACACGCACACACACTGAAATTCACCGATGCACGAAGTAGGTATAAAGTACAACAACCAGAGGGGGACGGATGAGAGAGAATGTACGGGGCCCAAAAAAGAGAGAAAGAAGATGGAGGGGGATGCTGCTGCTCTCAAAGGACGCTCTTTCTGCTGTGTCGAAAAGGGCTGATGTCCGTCTCTCTCCCTGGCAGGAGCGATATATGGTCCGTACTACATAAGTAAGTACGAGAGACTGACTGCGTGATGCTGCTGGCTGCGCTAAGTATATTGCGGTCCAAGTGCCTACTATACCTAAATACGTACAGCCAGTATAGTATACAGAGTGTTGTACGGCTGCTGCTGTTGGAGGTTGGAGGGCAGGTGGGACGTGTGCACACGCCTGGCACGCTTATATTCTCCCGGCGCGCGCCGAGATGACTCTGAACTCTGAATACTCTGATGCGCTCTATCGCCGTCTCATATGCTCTCCCCCGGCGAAGTGTACTATGGCATGGCTTCTTCCTCTCCTCGTCCTCCTATTATCTTCTTCTCTCTTTTAGCTCTGCCTACCTACTTGCACAATACAGTTTCGTTTTGGCGAGAGATAACGCAACGTGACGCAAGCCATGCATAAAGTAGTATTACTCATCACCGCACGATATGGTATAACTGTATATGGGTAAGTACAGAGGATGATAGACAGAGGAGGAGGAGAAGAGCAAGTAGGTGATTTTCATTAATTTCCAGTGGCAATGGGTCCCAATCTTGGACAATTGGCTCTGATAGCGGTGAAGTACGGGGAAGCCCCCAGCTGGGTTTTGTTGGCGCCGGGCAGTCATCATCGTCGCTTAACTATATTATACACTTGGACAATAGTGTCGCCGTAAGCGGCGCGCCGTCAAGTGACTCAGGTCCTCAGGTGCGTGTTGTAGGTAAGTACATGTAAGGACTTAATGTTAGTATCCTTACTTTATTGCTCTGTGCTCTCTCTTCCAAGTATTGCTGATGGCGTGATTTTTTTTTCTTGTAGTATACTCTATGGTCATGTGTACACAGTGTACATACCTGTATGTAATAAATATAAAGTACAGGTGCACTGGAAGTACTCATTATCTGTCCTCGGCGTGATTAATCTAGTATACCCTATGTGGAGGGGTAAAATTGGCAGATTTTGGACAAAAAAAAATGATAATTTGACGGCAACCCTGTAATACATCTCTGTGTATGACATTCACGCACGATTCAAGCTTATTGATTGCACCGTAAAATTGGCATTACCACAAGCGAACTGTCACAAAGCGTATTATATTAAATATAAATTTTTTACCATCACATTATTTTAGTTTACCAGCTACGCTTCGCGCGCCAACCCCCCACGTATGATCAAACATTTATTTTCAAAACTTCTAAAGTTAATTTTTAATGATTTCAATCAAGTTTTTTTTATTTATCATGATTTTAAATTTACCCACTCTTGGTCAGTCTCGACCAATCACAGGACGAATGAAAAGGCTTGAGCCGCGTGACAGTCAATGTTTCATCATAAAAAAAAAAGATGAATGATTCATCACACTACTGGAGCGTATTAATTTCTCTCAACAACACTGGGCTTTTAATTTTCATTTAAAATAAACAATTCGACTCTGCTCCGATTTCTCGCCTCGTTGTTACCAGACGATCAATTTCGCCTCGAAGCACATGACAATCCTCTCTGATGCCCAATATACAACAGCAGTCACACCGATGTACCCATAATAATACAATACAGTATACACAAAAAACTACAAAATAATGTATACATAATAATATGATGTCGTATGCGCGGGGGACGGAACACGACTCTCGATGACGACAACAACGACCTACATAATATTATTATCCCTCGAGACGATGAAGAGCAATAAAGAAGACAGCGTGTCTCTTTACCGTGCATAATATACAGTGTGTATCATACACATCTCTGCATCCCCGTCGGGAGCACCGACACAGATACATGTTGTCCCGTGCAATGATAACTTTATACATGCATGCTCGTTGCTTTTGCCGGCGCGAAGAGGGGGCGCAGGGAGGGAGAAAGGGAGGCGCAGCAGCGAGAGCCGCACGAAAGCTGACGAGGGAGGAAACGAGCGGAGAATGTGAGGAAAAGGAACATCTGGTGCCCGGGGGCGAATGGCCCCTCTCTCTCTCTCTCTCCCTCTCGGGGCGCGCTTTTCGGGAGAGAGGAGCGCGCGTTGTTGCATTACAGGCGCGGCATAACGGGCCGGGAATTTCGAGCGCGATGCGCACGCGGTGGATCGCACGCATGTCGCACGACGGGCGCTCTCGATTCCTCCATCCCCCGAAAAATATCGGCTCTCCCCCTTTTTTTTCATCGGACGAATTTTTCGTCCCCTACCAGCAGGAAAGCGAAAACGCGAGCCGTTGTATAACATGTTATGCGTGAATATCCGGTATCTTGCGTTGTGCGCGATTAAACTTTGACACGGTGAACCGTAAATTTGAAAACGAGGCTCTCGCCCCCCCGCGAGATATGCGACCGACGCGCGCGCGTCAGAGGAGCGATAATCAAGGGAGGCAAAAACAGCGCGAAGCTGCCCGGGCGTTGATTTTTCCGAGTGCGATCGAATCGGAGCGCCCGGATGCAAGCAGCGCACGCTGATGCAGGAGAGGAGAGAAAAGGGGACGGGTTCCCCGAAAGGCGCGCGATACGACACGAGGCATTGCGTTCATATAGCAGCCGACTGGCCGGCGTCGGCTGTTTTCCTGTTTTTCTCTCCCTGATCCCCGCGCAGCTACACACACATTGTATACTTATACGCGTATGGAGGACGACGACGCCGAGGAAGTCAAAGCTCGAGACGGCGCGGAGGGGAGGAAAGTAGGTACAGGCTTTGAAGACGCGATAATACAGGCGGCGGATGGAGCGCCGCGGAGAGCGAGGAGACGCCGGAGACAGGGAGCAGAGCGTGCCCCCACGCGCCCTGCTCTTTTGTATGTACCCGAGCCGGGGGAGGGGGGCTTTATCGCCAAAGTAATTGGCCATTTCCCGCTCGAGTCGCGCCGAGAGTTCGCGGCGCGGCGGCACTTGTACCGATATAAATGCACCGCGCGTCGCTGTAATGTATGTATAATACTCGTTACGATGTTCGTTGGGACGAGCCAAGCGTCACCAATTTGACCGATGATTATCCGATCATGATTTTTTTTAGGGGAGGCGCTTGCGGGTAACTTCTTGGCGGTAATGAGCGTGGGCTATTTTTCATCGGTACTCGTACAACAATCGAGCGATTGTGCGATACTGCGCGGAAAAAACGACAGAGTTGGAATCGAAAGCTCGTGAAATTTTGAACGGCCAGTACGGTACGCGGAAGCCTAATCGAGCAAGTCCTTACAGTCGCGGCGCTTGGTATGGGAAACGCAAATCAATACCGGTGCACTACGAAACTTTGTACCCGTGATCTCTCTTTCAAAAGGTTTATTTATCGGTTGGTCGTTCATCGGCCCGAGCACCCTACTTATCCACCGAACGTGCAGCCAGGCTCCTCGAAAACCGCCAGCACCTACTGTACACGAGCCTCAGGGCGGGGTACGAATTTATCGCGACAATCCACGACACAACCTAACACGCGCCCGCTTGTCTCGTCACGCAGAGTTTTACAGCTCGAGATAGAGACATGCAGGCACATACCGACAGTAGAAGCGCGGCAGTGACGATGATGACGATGATGATGATGCGGGGGAGGAAGGGAAGGAGGGAGTATAAGTCGGCGCAGCTGCCGCGCGCCGGCTCTCTAAACACGGAAATTCCTGCGCGCGTATAAAATACACGTACACGCTGCCATATGTATGTATAATGTACAAAGTTCGGCATTTATCTCACCCTCGCCTCGATCCAGCTGAAAAGTGCCCGGCTGCCCCGCCGCCGCTGTGCTTGTATTGTACACACTCGTGCGGTGTACAGCCCTCCCCCCCTCGCTCCCTCTCACGCGTATGTGTATGCGAGTACTGCACATGTACCCGGGTATATATCAAAGAGCGACGAGGAGCGTAGGTATTAGAGAGAGAGAGAGAGCGGGGGAGTAAAAGAGAGAGAGTCCCGGGGCAGGCTGCATCCGGCGTCTATATAT
>JAPYYV010007516.1:13527-34490 GCA_030522625.1 Copidosoma aretas | reverse complement strand
GAATCGAAATCAAAGGTGTGGCCGCTATTCTTAGTGTGCATATATACAGCTGAATGCTCATTCATGATTTTGCAATCCCTAATATGTTCTTTAATTCGATTTATATATTAGTGACTGGAAAAGGACTGCCTACGTGCAGTCGAAACGTCGTCAAAGAAAAAATAAATTGAACAGTATTGCCCTTAAAACAAGTTTGTTTATTTATTAGTCAATATATTCCCTAAAATTAACGAATCACCGGTGCTACGGTAGCGAAACATTGTGCAGAGCAGTAAACTATCTTGCTCTGTAACCTCGCACTATGTTCCAGAACTTATTTCTCGACAACTCTCTCTCTCTCTCTCTCCAATAAACACCATCCGCCTCTGTAATTCCCGCGAAAGTACGGACAAACACCGGCTCGATTAATCCGGCTAATTATTTGCTCTCGCGGGTCAAAGCCCAGCGTCCGACCGCCCCAACGATACACGCGAAATATCTCCGAATAGATCCGCAGCGCCCGCCCCCGCCCCCCCTGCATCGGTCCGAAAGAAAAGAGACCGATACGCCGCAACGGCCATTCACAGGGCTCGTCCGCCGCGCAAAAGTTAGCCCCACGTACTCTGTGCACAACCCCCCCCCCCCTCTTCCAGTACAAGCCCCCGGAAAACAGTTCGGCCCCCCGAAAACTTTCGCGGAAATTCGTACGCGATCCGCGGAGCCATGAAATATTTATGCTCCCCATGAAACATCGTAACAACGCCCCGCCGCCGCTGCTGCTTACGATCCGGCGCGCCTCGCGAATTTTCCTTCCACCGGCCGTAGGCTCGAGCGTCGACGATCCGTACGGCTTCGCGGTCGGACGGGAGAAATCGGAGCGCCGCGGCTGATGGTGATCGACGCGGCGGGCCCTCGACGACGGGCCCGTCCGACGCGGATCGATGCGGCCGCTCGTGCGGCGACTCCCGCGGCCCCGGGAGCAAAAACTCGCGGGGAAAACTGATCACGCGCGCAGGCCGGGCGATCGGTCTTTCGGGAACGTCGAAAGTTCGGGCGCGCGTGCGCAGCTCGGTCTCGTGAGCTAAGTAATCCAGGAGCCCGCTCCGCTCGCCCCCGCGGAAACTTCCGGCCCGAGTTTTAATCAGGCGTTGTTGAACATCGCGTGAAGCCTAGAGTCTCGAAGGGGGAAAACAAATTTCAGAAAAACCACGCCCCCCCTACGCACTACCGTCGCGCGCACCTGGTGCAGCTGTGTCGAAGAGCCGCGCGCGCTCGAGGTATTGGAGGGTAATTTCGAGGGGAAACAACGGACGGGCCGGAACGACGGTCTTGTCGAACGTAACGGGCGACCCCAGGTAGGTGCGGTCTCGATTTTTGGTCGCAAAAGGTTCCTGCTCTCGTTTTTTTTTCCAATTCGGAAACAACACCGTTTCTCCAGGCCCGCCCGGTTTCATTCTGCATTTCACCAATTCGATACAGGCCCACGAGATAAGCGAGCTTTCGCATCACGAGTGCATCGCACCCGAATCGAGACGGCACCTCTTCCCCTCGACGCGCCGTACGTAATAAAATTCCGCGCACGACCAAAGAATCCAACACTCGAAGAGCAGAAGCACCCGCGAATCGCTGTTTTCCCCGCCGAATACCTCAAGCCCGACCGCGAAGCGACGAGGCATCGGCCGGGGGTGAGAACAGCGGATACGCGCGCACGCAAAGCAGAGGCGGCCTCCCGGAGAACGGATACACGCGGAAGGCGGGGGGGCGGGGGGCCGGCGGGGGGGGGGGGAGGGGGGGGGGCGGGGGGGGGGGGCCTTTTTCGGGGGGCGGGCGGGGGGGGGGGGGGGGGGGGGCGCATTGATTCCTCGCCGTAGTCGCGAGAGTTACAGCTTTGTTTACCACGCCGGGCGCGCGCCGGCCAGTCTGGCCCGCTCCTCTCCTCCTCCCGCGGCTGCGTCCTCCTCGGGAGGGCCTCCCCGCGCGTCCCGGGGATATCTCGCCTCGACCCTCTCCCCGCCCCCGCTCGGGCGTTCTCGATCTTTCGCTCGTATTCTCTTATCGCTCTGTGTTTCGCCGTGACTTGTCTCCTCGCGGGCCCAGGATCGGCTGGTTTGCTCATTTTTCGGAAGATCGAGCGGTGCGCGCGGAACTTTCCTCTCGGCCGCTGCGGTCTGCGGTTTTCGGCGCCACGACTGTTTTGAGGTAGGTCGGGCGGGTCGGGAGTGGTCGGGGGTAGCTTGGATCGCTTCTTCGAGAGCATGAGTCTTCTTCGGAGTGTTTTTGTTTTGTGGGTGGGAGAAAAGTTGGGCGAGACGATTGGGGGGTTCGATTTGGGGTGGATTTCAATTTTTATAAGTTTTTAAGCAGGACTGCCGCCACTGAAGTGCCTTGGACTTTTATCTTAGGCTCAAATCTTATTTCGTATGATTATTCGGGGTGAAAATGATAATTTTTAACATGAAATAATTGTAATTTGAGGCGATCCTATTTGTAATTGAACTTGAGGGCACTTATTAAAAAATCGAGCTCAAATACAGAGGGGAACTTTAAATTCATAGTTGAACTTGATTTACATTTGTGCTAGTTTTATAAACGGAAAAAATGCATGATTAAGAAATATTATACAAACGAATATTGATTTGTTGCATCCTGTGAAAGGAATGTATCGTACGATACACATACCACGGGTGTAATATATCCCATTTTCTCTGATAAAAGTGTAGCAGTAGTGCTGCTTATTAAGATCCTAGTATTTCGTATGAATTGAGAACTAGTTTTTTCTTCATTGGCTTCTGGATGGCGAATAAGAAATATCATTTCAAAACATTATAAAAGAATCATATCATGGTTTCACATGCATTTAAACGTAACACTCGTGTTTGTTTCTACTGAAAATTTCATAAAGTTCTTTCTACGGAAGAAATTGAGACTTTGTTGGCTGTTCATTGTCAAGAATAACAATAGATGTCATGATATGAAAGTATATCTTTTGCCTAGAGAATTGTTGCAATATCTTGATCAATAAGTAGATTCATCTCATAAAATCAAATCAAAAACAAAACACAACTTAATCCAAGCGCATCGACAAAAATCCCCCCTCGCTTCACCGTCCGACCATTTATCAATTTTTCCCCTGCATCTCCCCCCGCCCCCCCGAAATCACTTCAGCACACCCATCGCACCCGTCCGCTCAACTATGCGTCCCCAACTTTCTTTCGAAGAAGCAGTCCGATGCACTCCGCACAACCGACCTCCCCGAAACTGCTTAGCGAGTAACTCTCCTCCCACTTCGGGAACAAACCGCAGGCAAGCCTCTCCAGCGACTCGGCGGCGAACGCGCTCTGGCAGCGCTCGCCCGCGTTATCGCGCACCACCGGCGTTAAGTGCGATTTACAGGCTGGGGAAGTATGAAGTTGGGATGCGCGAACATGAGCGGCGAGCGACATCGGCCGTGCAGCTGTGATGGGGAAAATCGCGGAAAGCTCCGGCGAGTAAATAGAAACACGCGTGCGCGAGGCAAATGCTTTAGCGGGCTTATTGATCTGCTCTCAGGGGGGGGGGGGGGGGGCAGCCGTTCCCCCGGTTTACTTTAATATGATTGCGTATGCTTGTTTGGTCTGCTTTGATGTGCTCATCGCGATTCTTCTTCCCCTTGTGCGACGATGGATGTGGGTGCGTTGGGCGATTGGTCTATTTATTTATATTTAATACCCGTACTTTGATACTCAATTGAAGCTGTGCTGTCGGTACACGTGGATTTATGCAGACTTTATTGATAGAGTTCGGCTTGTTCTACTTGTCGACTTTCTTATCTGATATTCTTGTATTTTTATTACAGTATTGGTATTAGTGAATTATGTATGATATTAGATTTAGTGATCAAAGTACTGAATCTATAAAAACTTTTTTAGTAATTATAATTGTTCAAATTAAATTTTAATATACTAAATATTACTAGAATTTATGATGATAGAGGACTGCCATACTAGAATTATTATTGATGTGTTAACCTGTGTGAAGACCTTATTCAGTTGTATATATTTCAAAAACAACCCAAAAGAGAACTTTGTAATATGTTTGACGTAGCTTCCTTTAAATTAAAGACCTGTACAAATTCGCAATCTTAAAAGTAATTTGAAAAGTAATATGCAACTTGACTAGACGGTTTATCAGGAATATTGAGGGAGTAAAATTCATCAATGTGATGTAAATGATTGACGTGATCGGAGACAAAAGAGAAGTTGACTTCAGTATAATTTACCTGGGAACTTTTAGTCAAAGATGACGTAACAAAATTGCTAAGCGTTGTCAAATAGTTTTTATAGTTGATCGACATCGTACAAGCCTGCAGCAGCAGACAGATTTAAAAGCTAGCTTGGAATATGAAATGCAGAGCAAGGAATATATTTTCATGCATGAGTTTCTTCTTATTTTGCCTCTTTTTTTGAATTAGAATGATTCATGCCTAAATATATAAACATAGTGAGGGTGCGTATACATGGAGGATCTGAATTCTCAAGACTTCAGGACCAAAGCTTCAGCGGGCGATTCAATTCAAATTGACCTAAACTAAATACTGATGCAGTTTGTTACTAAAAATAAAATAAATCCTTTATTGATAGTAAAAATATATTGCACGATTGGAAACCCACATGAGACCAGGTTAAATATTTTTGCTATGCATTTCAGACTATATATAGATTATCGATAACATAACCTCTTTTTTTCAACGACCAATCATTAACGAAATTTTTGCATTTTTTTAACTGAATGATTTTCCAATATCACAAAAGAATTGCCCGATGTAGTTTCAATGCAAATGGAGTATTTATTTCGCTGTTTACAACAAATCGCATCAGTATTTAGTTTATGTCAATTTGAATTGAATTGCCCGCTGAAGCTTTGGACCTGAAGTCTCGAGACTTCAGATCCCCCATGTATACGCACTCTGAAGCGATAGAGGCAAAGAGAGAAAGAGAGATGGACATACGAATAAGAGAGTAATGGGTCACAATATTTATTTATTTATGGGTTGATCAAACAGCTCAAGCCTTGATGCTGGCTAATTCGGATGTCCAACGAAAGTGTCCCACCTAGTGGCCAGAACTGGAACCTATGAAGAGTAGACAAAAGTTACTGAAAAGTTTGTATAAGAAAGTAAGGAGGACACAGAGTGCGTAAATTAAAGTGCTATCGGACATATAGTTGGCGTCCTGATAATAAAAGTCAAAACTAGTGGGTATTAAATCAATATATGTAGGAAAAAGATAAGTATTTAAAGTCAAATCCATCAGACTCATAAAAATTGTCAAGATATATTTTGACAATTACTGGACTCTTATCTATTGGCAAATAACCCTGTATAAATCAATGGAATTTCAACCATTTTTAAAGATTGTAAAAACTTTTACTTGTTTTTGGTCCTTTTAGTCAAATGCTATTACGAGCAAAAGACCCAAAGATTAAGAGATTTTAAGATTTAAAGATTAAAGGTGCACAGACTGGTCTTACAAGTGATATACTCTTATATAATAATCGCCATAAACTCCATAGCTTTGCTATACAAATTATTTGATTAAAGTGATGTTTGAATAATGCAGCCTGCAAAAAATATCAATTTCATTTTCATTTTAGAAATCACAAATTCATTCACAGAGAATCCCGAAGTAGTGAATGAATATTAGAAAAATGACGAAAAAATATCTCAGCCTGGGCTTGAATCAGAAATTCCCCATTCTCTAAGTGGAGCGCGTCAACCAGTTATGCTACCGAAGTCTTTAATACCTATTCGGTCGCTTTGTCATAGGCGTATTTTTCAGCCCAACTTCATGTGTGTACATATAAATTAATTGACGGTACATGAATCTTACGATGATCAACATCAACAGCTATCGTAAAAATCATTTACCATCAATATCATCTTGTATAGTTAATACAAATATTTTTGTGCTCCTGTATCCTTGTAAATGTTGAGCGTCCCATAACCTTATCACATAAGGTTTTAATACCTAGGTAATCTCATAAATTTACACATAAAACCCCTGAAATAACCCATTTATGGCAGCTTTCTAGACTCATGACCCTGTAATAAGCTATTGATTCATTAGTTTGTATCAGCCCCAATATATTAGTTGCTAAACTTTAATAACCCTGCAACAAATCATTCAAATTCCAATATTCCTACAACCAATGTTTTAAATTCTAATAAAACAAGCTTTATTCCATAAAGAAAACTCTCAACTTTCGTAACCCTCTAACCTAAGGTTTCTGAACCCTACAGTCTCGAGGGAAACGTTCAACTAGTTGCGAGTTAGCCATGTATATAATTAGAGTGCGTTAATTGACTATTTTGAAAGTAATGTAGTTAATAGAGCTTACTGGCTATTGGCTTTGGAGCTTGAAAGCAATCACATTCAATAAATGAACTGTGAAACTAGGAATTGTACTCATGTTTGTATTGTACAAGAGAAGTAACAGTCCGGATATGTATTTGATTTTGTATTGCCATTGGCATTAGCTTGTTTGATTCAGATTCATCTTTGCTTACAGATTTATTGTGTTTGAAACTATCTTTTCTTAGCATTATTAAGGTTAAGCAGCCTAGGGTATGAGATTGTGGGGAGTTATAAGCTTAGCTAATGGGGGCTTGAAAGCCTTTATTTCATTCGAGTTCAAATATTCATTAAATGGGTTTGGAAAGCTAAGAATACGGGTCATAAAGTAATTCACAGCCTACATTAGATATGTGACTAAAGGTTAAATGAATCGAATATTATAGATACGAAACTTTGAGACAAAAAAAAAATATGGATGAATTGTTTTAGATGTGGGCTCATATATTTAAAAAGCTTACGAAATGGGCTATCACAAAGGTTTCATAGTATACTCTGTGAGATCATCGGGCGTCAAAGAGCTCAGGTTATGTGTCCAAATAAATTGATATGTTTGGATTGTGGGGAAACGAGAGTTTAAAAGCATTCATATGGACCATATTAGATGATGCATGTGCAGACTGATCAGCGGTGTTTACGCCAATCTGCCTCTCCCAAGGTACACATAAAACACAGCGGTACAACATATTAGCATCGCTTATGCATTCCCGTACACATATATAACATCTAGAGGTTGCTGAGGAAACAACACTAGAAAAGGGGGGAGGGAAGCGTAGGTGAAAGTTTATGGAGAGAACGCTAGCGTTCCAGGGCTAAACGCATTACAACCACTTAGCCCGCAAGCTGCCGAGTTTCTACCCCACCTTCTCAGATTCTCCCTTTCCCCCCTCCTCCTTCCCTCTTGCTCCCGACAGGCGCACTCTTAATTGGCGAACGATGCTCGCATTTCAAGCCTGTACAATTAGCTACTCAAGGGACGCGCTAGTAGTTGTGTTGTAGCTGATACGAGCCATAAGGGCGAACAGTTCGCATTTCACTATCCTCTTTCGATTTTAAAACTGATATTACGTTACTTCCCATCGAAGGCAGCTTATGATCAATTATCAACATTAATATTTGCGTTAACCAAAAAAAGAAATAAAATGAACAAAAATGGCACAACATGCACTGTAGGTTTTGGATCGCTGTACACAAATCGAGGGCCATAATTTTCTCATCGCGTCCAACTTTTTTCCGATAAAAATAACATCTTCATCACCGTCAACTTCTGGAAAAAAATGTATCTCCAAATCGTCACTGTAGTTTTATCTTATTGCTTATCACAGATCCACCACAAATCCTTGCACCTTATAAATTTAATGATTAACTCAGCTTATCATTGTTCATATTCATCATTCTGATTATCATCTCTTTTACTGTTGCCCATCATAATTTCATCACTCATTTCATTACGGTTTATTCTCACCTATAAAAAGTTCTTATCTAATTTGTCACATAAACATATCGTGTCTCACGCTCTATTTTTGATATCACGTGTGTCCAACCACACTCACCACAAAATATACAATAGGTTTTCCCAGGGGGTCCTCCAATTTTTTCTCCCGCCCATGTCCGTCCCTTTAAATTTCCCCCCCCCCCGTGAAATCGATTCGCCCCCCCCCCCCCTTCCCCCGGAGATCGACTTTTTGCGCCAACCAACCAACTAACCGACCGACCGACCGACAATTGGCCGCACTCTGGCCTCGTTTTTTCTTCTCCTCCCCAAAGCGTACCATATAACGAGCGCAACTTCGGGGCTGCCGAAAGTTCAGTCCGCGGGTAGGATTGTTTACGCTCGCGTTCTTTTATATTCGGCTCGAACGGCCGAGCTCTACAGTTTTCGCTTCCTCAAATGGGCAAACTTTCGGCCACCGGGAACTTGATATTTTGATGAACGCGTTTTTGTCCTCCCCCTGCGAGAGCGCTCGAGTATATGTCGCCTGCGTACACTGGTATACATATATGTGCGTGTGTATCAGAGGAGTACTTATTTTTCGCGTAGCTGCTGAAACATGAAATACGGTTGTGTTTATGCGGTGTCGCGTGCGCGCATCTTTTTAGCAACACTGTAGGAGAGGGGGGAGATTTATTCAAGAGCGGGACTTTGAAGTCATCCATTTTTTTTGTGTTTTGCTGGATGCAGGGAGTGTTTTTGGGAGTGGAAAAGTGTGGTGAGAAAATTGGTTATTGAGAACGTGGTCAATACTGAAGATCCCTTTTACACTTTACTCAAGCCCAAGTATGTTGAAATAACAAAATTTATATTCTTCTTCTCAAGATGCACGATAGCAATTATGTGTTTTGAAAACAATCACATCGATGGTTTATCAACTATTTCTCCGGTTATATAGAACTAGACTATTTTTTTTTTTAATAGATAGCACAAACCGATGGAGTACAAAAAATGCTGGCCACAGAACTTTTCTTTTGTAAGCATGTGAAGTGTGTGTGACAGGATATTTCACGCCGTGTAGCCTTGATGCATTGATTTTTACTTAGGAAATTGGACGATCGATAGAACTGGTTCATTGAATGGTAATAAATCAACTGTCCTACACCCGTGAATCCAAGTGTTGTAAAGCTAAAGACATAAATGTTTGATACATCGTACTGATTTCAAATACTCTCACCAGTTTAGTTTTATGCTGATTAGTTAAATTTTAAGGGTTCGGCGACTAAAGACTCACAATGTTTCAATTTAAAATATTTAAGTCTATGTATAACTAAATGAATTGAAAATTTTTTAATTTGTGACTGCAATTTAACAATCAAGCGTTTTGTTTTAAGGCACTTGGATTAAAATTGTAATCTATCAATAAATGTTGAATAATACTGCTGTGGTAGAATTGCGCACATTGTAATCTCAATTTTTTTTTTTTTTCGATAATTAGATACTCAAAACATCTAGAAATAAAAAAACTAAGTATTTGAAATCTTATGGAAATATTCAAAACTCATAACAGATATTGAATACTCAAGTGTTTTGTTGTATATCACTGGGATATTAAGGATGAAAATTCGAATAAACTTGCATTTCTAGTGTAGTGTAATCAAACAGAAATTTTACGCAACGTGCGTACGCTGGAATTCAACGTAGTTCGAGATCCGTATCATTGCCGAACAACGCCCTTACCCGCATAATACCCCTAAACTAGCAAACTCCAATCAAAACTGCGATCAAACCTTCGGAACTACAAGAATTACCCACCGATCAGCTCCCTTGAATTCACTTGACACACATTCGAACACAATTCAACTAACCAGGCGTGACGTGGGGTGGGTTTTCCCGAACGAAAATTCCCTCCGCTTTTCACAAGCTAAAGAAAAGGGTGATGAAAAACAGATCTAAAAATCAACGAGAATCGAGCGCTCGTCGAACAGCAGAGCGCGAGAAAGGCGTTCTCGTTGCGTCCCGCTATTTTTCTATATTTACCCCCGCCAACGCGTTGTTCGCCCGAACACGACGAAACACGGGTCTCTCAGCTTCCACGGCGAGGAAACTGATTCAATTTAAAAATCATTTGCTAAGTGCTGCCGCTACCGCTGTCTGTCGGGGTTGACCTTTTTTCGCTGTCGTCGCGCTTTGTCGGTGATTCTCCTCTTCGCCTCCTTTGGCTGCGCGGCTCCTTGGCTTTTCGTTGTTCGCTGAGCTGTTGCTCCCAGCTTTTATGCGCTGTGTCTTGACTCTTTTTTCGTTCGAGAGCCCAGAGACCTAGTCTCTATTTCTCTCTCTCTCTCTCTCTTTAGTTTTTGTTTCTGCTTCTGTTGTCCCGTGATTTTTTTTTCCTGCACGTGCTGCTCCATCTGTTAGCTGCGAAACGTTGTTCGAGATGCATTTTCACTGGTGTGGTTTTATGATTTAGTTCACGTCATTTAAAAGTAATCTATAATTTTATAGTGATTGTTTTATAAACCGTGTCATTAATTTTTTCAATATGACTCCTGAGAAACTCAGGCTATCTGGAAATTTCATTTATAATAGGTTAAAATACATGTGCAGTTGTTTAAAAAATGTATTAAGAAAATCAAAGAATTTTTCTTGTGTGTGTATATTGGAATAATAAGTTTTATTTATTATTCAAATGTTAATTCAGTCAATTTGTTGACTAGCTGTATGCAGTATGCGTCAAATTGTCATATTTTTACTGCTTCACTCTCGGCCATTGCAGCTCACCGAAGCGTGATCATCATTATGATCATCATTATTATCACCATCATTATCATCATTATCACCATCATCATTTTTATGTTATCGTCACCATTATTATCAGTATGATTTAAATTATTACTATTATGATCGTTATTATTATAATCCCAATGATAGTAATAATAATTACCATTATATTTATCATCATTGTTATCATAATTATTATCCTTGTTGTTATCATCACTGATATCGTTATTATTATTATTATTATTATTATTATTATTATTATTATTACTATCATCCATATCTTCATTATCATTATCAGCATCATCGTTATTATGGTCATTATTATCATTATAATCATCATCATTTTTATCATAACAATCCTAATCATAAATATAATTATCATCATTATCATTATCGTCATCTACATTATCATCACCATTATCATTATCACCAATATCATCATCATTATTATCATCACTATCCTTTTTATCATTATCATCATTATGACGATTATCATAACAATCGTTCCTTTTTGATAACAATTGCCATTTTATCGCACTTGTACATTTTTTACTAATAATAACACACGCGCGCAACAATGTAATTCTACACGGTTTCAACACTCGAATATTCACTTATCCTTCGCAGAACAGCCATAATCTCTACTTACTCAACTTTATTATTTACTTTTTCATTCAACCTAGGGGTGAATTGCCCAGTTTATCGTGGCCTACCAGTAATTGACCACCCAGTAATTGAATGGGTTTCTTGTATATCTATGTACGACATATATACTTTATATAAGATATACAAATAACGCGTTTAATTACTAGGTGGTCAAATACTGGTAGGCGGTCAGAAACTGGGCTATTCACCCTACTGGGGTATATTTTGTAACGCTCAGTTAGAAAATTGACACCTAGTTTTGGGTAAAATAGTGACTGTCATTAAAAAAGTATTTCGTCACTTCCAGCATTGTAATATCGGAAGTTTCATGAGAACTTGTTTTAAAGACTGCACTTTCGATCATTACTTTTTCAAAATTGATCTTGTCAATCTTATTAGCTTATTTCAAAACATACACACTGGTACATTCAAAAATAATTCACAACTTTTCAATGAAACTCATAGCGATTTCAATTGAAGCTGGACCCTTTGCTTATGATTCAATGAAACACGAAGAAAAATCGTTAACACATAAATTTTCCATTAAGAATAATAGCGGGCACTTGATGTTTCACCGAGTTTTCGAAAAAAAAATAATCCGTCGCTTCACGAGCGCGAAGCACTGTTAGCACCTCTTTATCTCTCTTTCTCCGCTCTGTGCTTCACATTATTCGCCACTCTTTTTTCCTTCATCTCATTCAGCACGTCCGCAGTTCACCCATGCGCTCGCATCCGGCGAAACTATTTGTGTGCGTCCGTACGGCCACACGAGAGAGCGTTTGTTCTTTGTATCGCGGGCGTGAAAGCAAACGTGATGAGCACGCTGAAGGACAAAAACGTGGAAAAAGGAAAAACGTGGCAGTGCCTATGGGACATTTGATGAAAAGTAATGAGAGCCCGGAAAAGGATTCCACGTGGTTGACTGATATGGTGAAATTCTATTTTCTTGGCAAGAGGGCTCGTGGACTTTCTTTTGCGATTTCGGTGAATTAATTGTATTATATGTAACGGGACACAGGCGAATTTGCTCATTTTTCTCCTCTTTCTGAACTTCATCTGTCTTTCGGTGATTTTGGAATATTTCCGCGTGATTTGATGGCATAATCATCATTTTATCGATATTATTTAATCAAATATGGTATATGCCCTGTTCGTTGGAGATTCTCGAGAGCCGTACGAATATTTTTAATGCGAAGTTTCGCCAGCGCATGTTCTAATTAAGTCGATTCAATCATCATTGCAATGAAATAATGGAATAATGCATACGAGTAAATGCATTGAATATCCTACATGTGCAGTTTATAACGTATTTACGCTTGTCGTTGTATTGATTTACTATTATGTTGCAGTACTTTAGTTACTTGCTACTTATCGTTTGTACACGAGAGAGAACGTTATCTAATACTGTTTTTAATATGGTAATAACGAAATAAAATCATTAATCGATTGATTGAATGAACAAATGAGCATAGAGATGAATAAGTAAACGTTAAAATAAATACAAATATTGTGCATTTTTTCGTACGTGTAACAGTACGCTTTGTATTTAAAAAAAATAATAAAATCTACCAAAACAAACTCCTAGGGACTTACGTGGCTGTAATTGATTTTTATGTACGTCATCACTGCGCATAATCACATCCACTCACAGTTATTAAAAGAACCAATATTAAAGCTAGGGAGAAAATACCGATACCAATGGAGTAGGAGTCGTTGGTGCGTTTAACATCACCAAGTTACTCTTCGCGAAATTTTCCAAATCACAAACGTAAGCACTTTCGCTCACGACACATCCAGACACCACCTGTCACGCGACCAGATCAGAAACCGGTATCAAGGAGCGACCAGCTATTAGTAATTCATCGGCCGAGCTAACGAGCACCAACTATCGTTCCCCCGGCGGCACCGATAATCGAACGCTACCACGGCGGGCGCAGGTCGACACGCGACCGCTAGAATCTCACAGGTGCCCGCGAACTAAGAGACTCCAACCGAGCGTGGACGGTCTCACTTTCCGTCCTCTCCCCCGCTTGCCTCGCTGTTTGGCAAACACCGGCCAGCCGACGCGGAGGAAGGCTACGAGCGATGCGGGATCGGCAGTGATGTTTGATGGCTATGAGTGTGAGCTCGCGAGGGGAGATACAAAGTTATCGAGTGGAGGGACGATGGTTAGCGGACGGGGGGAGATCGGAGCGGGTGGATTGATGTGTGGAGAGCAAGCGGTGTATATGAACACACAGAGCGTGGAGCGGGATAGAGGGAACTCTGGACTTGTGTATCCGGGGAATCGCCGGACGCGCGTGTTTGACCAAGCACTTGTTTCTCGATGATTTTTTTAGGTCGGCGCGTCGGCGATCTTTTGATTGAAATTCGGCTGCTGATGATTTCGTGGGGTTTCAGGACGTTACGGTACTCATTGGATGTTTGTATAGTGGGCCAAAACATTGTTCATTTTTTTTGGTCCATCGATTATCGAAAAATATTTGACAAGCAAGTTTTTTTCTTTTTACACGCAAACAAAAATTGACGAAGATATGTAAACGTCTTCAGGTGGCTCATGCGTTTGGTGCCGTATCGAGCGAAGGGCCCTGGTGGTAACGCTAAATAAAACTGGATGTAATAACTTGAAAAATAGTAAAAATAATAAAAAATTATTGGTAGTGACGTTAATAACTGTAAGATTATAAAGAAGTAAAAATAGTGCAAATAGATTCATTTTTGAGTGCTCAAGTATACTTAATATTCGTGATATGCCTAAAATTTAGTAATATAATTCAGTTTTCTTAAAATTTTGATGGTTTACCCTTTATTTTTTGTTGGGAATCCATTATTCATGCTAAATACCATGAAATAAAATTTGCCATGTTCAATTATTATTAAGTATGGTAAACAAGAAATAAGGATTTATAAAGAAATTTACATAAGAAATATTGTTGATGCGCGAATTTTTCCCATTTTTTTTTTCGAAATGCAATGGTTGGCCTACCAGTTTCGAAAAAGAAATGAAAAGTAAGTACAGTGCTTAAACTATAACCTCCAATTTTTTTTAGTTTAAAATAATTATTTATACCAATCCGCATAAGCCACTTTAAGATTACGCATGAAGTCACAAAAGCTTCAAAAATTGTACGCCACGTGTTCAATCTCTGTCGGTTTATGCTTAATAAGAAAAAAAAAACTTGACCAAAATTATTAAATGATTCACGTGACCGATTTGATCGAACTTTTTCATGCATGGAAACAGCTAAAAAATCATCATTTCCGCGATTGTGATCCGTTCTGTCTCGAAAAACAGTTCGACAGAGCTCGAATTTCACGGATGCAGCCGGGCACGTTTGCGCAAAAACACCAAGCTTCTAATCGAATACAGAGGGATTGCCCCCGGTACACTGGTTCGCACCGAAATCGACTGACGCATCGATGGGTATGTAAAATCCGTACTCCAGCGAATCAGTGGTTTTCTCCCATTAACACGACCCTCCAACTGCACACCGCAAATTCGACTTTGCGTACTCCTCGCTTCGTCGGTACCACCACCACCAAATTTGACGGAAGTTATAAACTAATGCGAAAACCACCGCAGTCCGCTCATGAAAAATGCATCATCGACACGCCAAACCGGGAAAGAATAATACCAACAACCCGTGCACGGAGGAGAGGGCGACATTTCAATTTTCGAGTGCACACCCCTCCAGCGGGGGGAGAGGGGGGGCGGGGGGTTGGGGGGTGGTGGGGGGGTGTGGGGGGGGGGGGGGGGGGGGGGGGGGCGGTACGTACAACGCATACACATGGATACGGACATGGAAACGGGCATCGATTGCGTCGACAGCCGCAACGAGAATAATTGGATACACAGGAGTGCCACGAGGTGAGAGCAGCGGCGGGCGAATGATTTCATTGTTCGTATGGATTTGCTCGCTCGCCGGACCGGGCGCTCTGGAGCGTCCCCCTTTCGGATGCGGTATGTTTTTTCATCTCGTTTTTTGGTCGTTGTCTCGAAACAGGGAGTGGAGTGGATTGCTCGATTGCCAAATTGCGACCAAAGCTTGGTTAGTGTGAAGACGAATGATGACTGTCGCTTGAGATTGCAGGTGCTCAATCCTGTGTTCAGAGTTTGGATGGAATATCATCGTTCAATAGAGCTTTCCAAGTGAGGACTGAAGCTATACTATACAAGGGTGTATAGCGGCGTTGTGTTAACTCTCATGAATAATTTAGCTCGACTTGTAAATAAGGGTATACATTTTGTGTGGTTTTAATGTAGGTTTATGGTATGAAACTTCGTTACAGCAGTTTTGGTACATTATACCTTCTCTAGACGAACATCACAGGTCTTTACCGAGACAGCTGCAGTGAACTCACAACCCAAAGCACATTATGGATTTTCATAAATTGAACACTTGTTAAGAATTTTCCATACTTTTTTCATCTTAGTAGATCTATGTGCAACTCAACTACCTGGTGAGGAAAAAAGCCTTATCACTTAAGAAAACACTGATGATAAAAAAATCATTCGACATTTTAGATCCATCGAGCGAAATCTATTAATTACTCACAAACTCTCACCTCTCGCTGAGAGCGAACCGAGACGGAGCACATATCATTCAACAGCTCACGTAAACCAAAGCTTTCTCCACGACTGCATGCAATAGAACTCTTCGCCAATCAACACTCGCGCAACAAAGCCCCCCCCCCCCCTCTTTCCGGGAAGCCCAAACAAACCCAATCAAAAGCCCGCAACTTTCAAAATGAATTTTCGGGCGGCCTGCCGCCGGCGTCATTAGGCCCCCGCGTGCTCCGCCACACACGCCAAGGCCGTTCCTCCCGCGCCTCCTGCGTCAGCTTCCGCGGCGCGCATTACAATAGAGGCGGCAGCAGCAGCAGCAGCCGAGCCGTTAGCCGTTCGGTTCCGCAGCATCTGGCAGCGCCGGGGAGAAGAAGTACGTGCGGACGTCTGGACGTCGATAGGGATGAGGGGGAGGGGCTATCCCGCAAGCAGAAGCTCCAAGGCGGTGGGGGCCGGAGGGTAGTTACGGTGTATGTTTCCCGTAGTCGAGGCACGCGCGGCGTAATTGTGAGGGCTGCAGAGAGAGGAGTAGACGCAGGAGCTCCCCCCCCCCCACTCCTCTTGCTTAGTCGAAGGAACGCAGCAGCCAATGCTGTGTGGGAGGGGGAAATGGCGGGCTGGAAAGTTGGGGAGTGCCGGGAGGGGGAGGCTCATTAAAGCGGCCTCTGACGACCCACGTGGCATACGGGATCAGCAATAAAATCATCCGCCGATCGTTCTACCACCCGCACCCCCTGACTGCTGCCTCTGGCCGGGTTCTTTGTGCCGAGAGCGGGTCGCTGTTGTGAGAAGAAGGGGAAAGAGGGGGAGTGATCTCGCGTGCCGGTGCTTGGACTATTAGGGCTGGCTGATTGAAAATTAAATGCCCAGGCGTTGGGTGTCTCTGTTGATGTGTTGTTATTGTTATTGTTGTTGTGGTTGGACTAGTATAGAGATATCGAGTGTGAATGCGTGATGTTCGGATAGCTTACGCGGGTAGAGCATCGATTGTACTCAACATTCACACGTTTAGTCGGTAATCATTTATCATCAACTATGCTCGATTCTACGTAAATTGGTGTTTACTGGGTATTATCGGTTATACGTCAGACATTGATAGCTTGATGTGAGGTAATACGATTTTTTATTAGGCTTTGATGCTGAAGCATGGGTTATTGTTGCGTTGGATTGAGTACCATGAATCAATCTAATGATCTTAGATTTAATGGATTAAGGAGGATCTATTCTTCACTGTAGTCAATGCAGTGGGATTTACTGTTTGATACATCTTTTGTCCCCCTCACACTTGTGTCAAAACATAACCTTAAGTAGTTTCCACTCAGCTTATTAATTTATTAGCTTATTAGTATCTTTTGTGACAGATGTAGTCCTCAATACAACATATGAGACTATCAAGGTTCTCGTTGAACAGTAGGGTCTACGAATGATGAGAAAAATACATTTTTTTAAATTATAATTAAATACTTGCGCATCTATCTCGTAACGATGGCAAAATTAGCCATCACAGCAGGCACACGCAACAAGATTGCAAAACCGGCGTTTCTTACACCGGCCCTGTGCGCCGCTGTCCCGGAACTTTCTTCCCTCCGCTCTTCCTCCTCCGACCCCTTTTTTGTCATTTCCTGAGTAACCCACTTATGCAAACAAAAGCGTCCTTCTTCTCGGTCTCAATGCTGTTGGTGGAGCCGGCGGAGAATCCACGAGGAGGAACGAGTAACGCAATCGAGTCGCTCCCTTCTTGTCCCTCGAGCGACTGCGGCCCCCCAACTTAATTTGAGAATGAAGTGTTGAATAAATAGCGAGCTGGCAACTCCTGTGAAGGAAAAGCGGTAAGAAGAAGCTCGTCGCTTCGTTGGACGAGGAAAGGAATCGGCCGGAAGATTTGGGGAATAAGCAAGCCCCCTGGCGCGTGAGAAATAAAAGCCGACGAGAAGAAACGGAAGTCAGTAAAAGTCGGAAAACGTGTTGCGCTATTAGAGCAAAACACGTAAAGTAAACTGCTAACCTGGAGTGGATAATGTATTCATGGTCATAAAAAAGTGTTTGTTACAGGATTTGAGCTTAAGGTATGGATATGTATTGAGAACAGCAAAGACGGGAACTGAGGTTCACAAAAACGCAGTCGCAAATACAATGAAACAAGAAGATTTATTGAAGCATAGACAAAGACGCTTATAATAGCAATTATAAAGGAATAAAGACGAAAATGCAGACCCAGAAACAGAGATATAGATGAAAAAGAAAAAATGAAGAAATCACTTTTGTACAGAGATACTTAGAGGGATGAAGATACTTCACATTGTGACATCAACACTAAAGTAGAGACACAAATACCAAATCAAACAGTCTACAGGGCTGACTCAAAGATATGAATTCAAGGCCAGTTACTCGAAGATAGAAAAACAAAGACAGAAGTTTCAAAAACAAATGAAGTCTTAGAGACTGCTAAGTAGAGACAGATGCAAATGAAAATTAACAAACATAAAGACTTCAAAACAGAAAGTCTTGGAGACTGATATATAACATATGTAGATGCAGAAAAATTAAAACGCTGGCGTATATATAAGATCACACATACGGATACATACAATATATTTAGAAATTAAGAAACAGATACACATAATTATAATTACAGAAACTTAAAGATTTACATATGGTTAGATAGAAAAGGAGTGGAAACAAATGAGATGATCTAAAGATCAGGCAACTGATAATTTCATAAGAAATTTAGATTCATCGATATAAATAGTGTCTCAAATACGAGAAAACGCATAAGATGTTCGTAGGGAAATTGAGGGACACTGGCAATAAAACAAAGGATAAACTACAGGAACACAGATAAGAACATAATCAAATAGTAGAAGACATATAGGCACATGGTCTAAGAAACATAAATGTAAATTTGGCTATTTAAAGACAGAGATGTCACGATAGAATAACACAAATGAAACACAGTATCAGATAATAAAGATGGATGGATAAAGAGTTCAGAACTACTGCACAGCGAATAAAAAATGAATATTTGTACATAATGCGGTTCTAACTTAGACACGTGTAGACACAATGACAGAAACTTTCGCGAAATTATGAAAGTAGAGTACTTATCAAAAAAGCAGTCATATAAAGACAACCTTTTTCAAATAAAGACATAAAGAACAAGAATTTAAGCGGAAATGAAGAATCATTAGAGACACTAACAAACATGCGAAGAGATCAAAATTAGGTCATATATATTTCATGATAAAGATACAAATATATACATACCGATGAAGACTTTAAAAAATGTAATCAAAGACACAACAATATTGGTAGGGTCATTCAAATAAATTATATGCCAACGTTGTACAATAAATGATTTCTTTCTGGTATTTTATCATACTAATATCATACCTGGGTTTTCAAATCAACAGCAAATAAACTGAAGGCATAATAAATTAATTCGCGAAACACGAACTGACTCTTCAGCATCCATCCTTTCACAGTCACGTTTTATCATAAAAACGAAATTTCCCAGCCGGAAGCATGACGTCGTTGTTTCCTCAACCGTTTGCCTTCCACTTTTTGCCACTACTCTTCCGCAACGATATCTCGCAACGCCTAATAGAGCAATTTAGAATAGACAGGAATGTAAACGGGTGCGGATGCCGCACATAAGCGCGGGGCATTCAATCACTGACCGGGGGACGGGGAGTCGCAATTTATTTAGCCGAGAAAATTAGGCTTATCTCTCATAACCAGATAGAGGATACTGTCGCCTGGGGTATCCTATACATAACGCACGTTGTGTTTGCGTGGCGGTGGGATGGTCCTGCCAATTGCCTTCGGCTACTGGAGTCGAAATATTATCCAGCTGACAGGTGACAAACGATTCGGCTGTTTGTGTGAGCTGGGTAAGCGCGCGTTTGCGTGTGTATGACCAAAGGCTGACTCGTGCTACTGCTGTTGTAGAAAACAGACCTATATGCGATATGAACACAGTAGGTTGAGACTGTGGAGGATAAGGGGTAGGTGTTTGGGTATGTAAAGGAGGTGAAGGATGAGTGAGCCGTGCGCAGAATGATTCAGTGATACTTGCGGCGTATATTGCGTGAAGGCGATTCTCGGGTAGCTCTTATTATGTATATAATATTGGCGTACGTGCTAGTGTTATATACACACATGCTTATGCATACTCGCGAGAACAATCTTTGCATTGAAATGAAATGCCTTTGTGGTGATTTGACTGGCTGTCAATTATACATTTGTTCGAAGCTACGTCGATAAATAGATACTCTACTGTGATACTCACTCAAGAGAGCATATAGGCTACATCAGATGAAAAATAATTATTTGCAAACGACAAACTTTTTTGTGATTATTCAATGATTTTATAAATATTTATGCTTTCAATGTACATTATGAATAAATTACACTGATTAATCATGAAAGGAAACTGTAAGTATCCGAGATAGTATTGAAATATACCTTTGTTCTTTTGATACTATCACCAATGACATACGTCGACCTGTGGTTTTACTCTTCTTGATGCTAAATTTAGCATGAAATTTTCCTCAATTCAATCGAAAATCAATCAGACGAAGTTTTCTTTTTCACGTGCAGAGAAAAAAATCTTAGCTAATTCTTTCTCCACCATGAATCTTCCAAGATTGTCACACCATCGATTACCGCGAACTAAAGAAGTTGGCAACTCACGCGGCAGACAAGACCAACGCACGATCCCTAAATCTCCCATCCATCGTTAAACAAACAAGCGCGTGGGAAAAGAAAAACGAAAAAAAACGTAGTAGCAACGCATACCAACCACTCCTTCATTCATCTTTCACTTCGCACAGGACACAACAACTCGCTGGGTTTGACGAAAGACCCCGACGGGAGCTGTTGTCCCAGTCCTCGTTGCCTCTTTCATGCACAACAGCGGCAGCTAAAACAATGCCGCAGTAGCTCAAGAGGACGCAGAGACAGCTACAAAGAGTCACGGCGACGGCGACAGGAAGTCGGCGCCTCGTAAGCGAAGGTGGAGATCGCCGAGGTATTTATATTGGCTCTTCGCGGTGCGACAGTGATCTACTGGGAATTCCGCCCTCTGTCGCTCCTTTTTTTTTTTTTTTTTTTTTTTTCTTTTTTTTTATTTTTTTCCCCCCCTTTTCTTTTTCTCCTCCCCCCCCCCCCC
>JAPYYV010007516.1:0-13508 GCA_030522625.1 Copidosoma aretas | reverse complement strand
TTTTTTTTTTTACTCGCTCGAAAAACAGACGCGCACTTGTACTTTTTCCTCACACTCCCTCGCCCTTTCGCCTGATCATTCCGCTCATGACGGGCTACACGGAGCATCTCCCCCTCTTCCCTTTCTCGCTCTTCGTGCAACGGAGCAGCCTCTCGTCGAACTAATAAAGGGGGGGGGGGGGCGGGGGGGGGGGGGGGGGGGGGGGGGGGGGGGGGGGGGGGGGGGGGGGGGGGGGGGGGGGGGGGGGGGGGCACACAACCGAAAGAAAAACAGGCAAGCAGAGGGCTGCTGTCCTGTGAGTCGTTTCTCCGGGCTTATTTTTCCGGAGACGTCGAGGGGGCGAAATTAAGAAGAGCCCGGGGACGGCGCGAGGGTGTTATTTTTATCCGCTAATGGGTCCGGCGCGTTATTTGGCCGGTGTGCGCAGGAGTTGTGTTGGAGCTATGAGCGACAAGGTGAATGTTGGGTCACGGAGCTTTTGCTGAGGCTGATCGTTCACTTTTCTGTTTGCATCAGGGTTCTGAAATATGTAATCTCTCAATCAAACGATTACGATTAAAATTTATTTCGATCATCATCAATAGATTGTAATTGTTAATTGAAACACTAATGAATCAAAGAAACAATTTTAATTCTTAATTAAACTCTCCTAAAACTGAGATTTAATTACATTACTCAGAACCCAGGTTTGAATTGGGAGCAGTTCGTTACATTGGGATGAATTTAGATATTTTGCGTGATGTGATCAGCTCGAGATTGTTTTTTCATCGGACTCGCAATCAGATTATATTTCCGTCATGTTCGTCTGTAATTTTATAAATTTCATTGAAGCTTCTATTTGAACGAGTAAATTAATCAATCAGATCTACCGTTTGTATTATTCAGAACATTATCGTTCAGCTCTGTGAAATTTTAATTAAATTTTAGATGGAAGAGAGCTTCTATTCATTTCATTAATTGACTTTTTGTAATTTTTTCTTCATCCATATTTTCATACACCCTACCCACGTGCTGTACTCGCTAACCGTGTCATTGTAAAAGACCAGAAAAACAAGGCTCTAAAAATTGACGGCTCGTTGTCGGTTTATTATTATTATTTTTTTTTCCGACCACAGCGACCAAATGTGCGAGGGTGCACGTGGGCTAAAAATATTAAAATCGAAACGGTCGGGGTTTGAAAGGAACGCTGGAGGGGTGGAGGGGGGAGCGGCAGCTCTGATTAAACAGAAAAGACGCGTTCGATGCTTGGCTGAAAAAGCGCGCTACCGAAAAATCTGCCTCGCAGAGGAACGTGATTAAAACATTAAACGAGCAGGCGCGCGTGGGCTGTTTTATTTTTTCCTTTAATTTTGTTTCCTCCGTCCCGCAATCGAGGTCCGTCGACTTCTTTGGAAGTGAATGTCACGCGTTATTTATTTTCCATTCCCGGCCTGTGATCTTTGATTAATGAAAATGATTTGAAGTACGTGAGTAATAACGGTTCCGCGTTCGTTTTACTAAAACGTGATACGCCTATATTTGATTTTGAATGTTTGATCAACGTTGATTAGAATCTTATATTGATTAAACCAATTAAAAGAAGTAATTTAATTTAATTTGCCGAAATGAAAACTTGGTAATTTACTTTTATCATTTTATTGACTGTCTCCTTTGCAGCCATCCGAAATTTACATGTTTGTATTTGCCTTTAATTCGGGAAAAGCTGTAAAAATATACAGAGTAATACAAACAAAACGGCAAATCGATGTAGAATATGCCGAAAATTAGAGGCTCTAACTATTCCGTCCGTCTCGACATCTTACTAACAATAAGATTAAAGGACCAACACGGACAAGTCCCTTGCAACACTGAAGAGCAGAAACATTTTATAGCGGACATTTAGGAAAAGAAACAGGAAATAAAAAAAAAGGAGGAGCAGCTAACCATGTGTGCGCTGGCAAGGGGCGCCCGAGTTACGGAGGGAGCATTGGATACGTGCAGCATGTCGCGCTCCACAACTTTGCCAATAACCAGGGAGGTCTCGCGAACGAAAGACCCCGCTGGCTAGTTCTGTCGTGTAAAACACCGGTTGCGGGCTCTTTTACTTTTTTTTCGGACCGCTTGGAATATTCTCTGCTTCGACACGTGTATTGGTTCGTACTATTATGTAGTCCGTGAAGATGGTAATTTGTCTGATCATGAACGCCATTGATTCCATACTAAATTTTAATGCAGTTTGGGTGCACTGGAGAGTATGACATTTAAAGTGTTTTACTTAAAAAAATTTTAGCAAACACATTAACGACTAACCACCGAAATCTAATTAATGCTGATTTTTTGGTGCACCCTAGGGGCATTCAAATTTTACTGGTGATGAAAAAAATTGTATTTCTAGTCTATAATGTTAACAATGTAATACACTAACGTTGTAATGAGGCATTTTGTTTTTTACAAATAAAAATTAAAATCGTCAAACATATCTAGGTTTTTACATTGTTGCCGTTTCCAATAAATTGCCAAACTTTTATAAATAATATAATATACTAAAAGAGAAATCTTTCAATCATACTGATGGTAAAATTAAACCAACAATGTTTACGAACAAACGAATTTTCCATTTTTTTATTTTATTTACGATAAGTTGACAAAGGACCAGCTTACTTTTGTCGCACCTATGTCATGCATTGCAGTGGCAATACTGCGTCCCTCAAAAAAACAAGCAAAATAATTTTTTTAATACCGGCTCGTTCACACTCCTGGATATATAGACACTCTCACACCTCGAAACTTTATCCGAAAGCGCTTGAGCTTCCAACTCCTCCCCATCTCCACTTTACTTCGAGCAAAATATAAAATTACGACGGAAGTTGACTATTCATCTTTATTCATCCGAAACGAAAACTCCGGAGTAACCGTAGAATTCCAGTGGATGCCCAAATCGCGCCGGAACATAGAGATGCCCGGCCAGTCCTTAGGCATTATTTGCGCTCATGCAAGGGTCGAAGCGCAGAAGCGGAGCCAAAAGCTTAGAATCGACGTCGCTTGCCGGTAAGTTATCTCGCACGCTCCTCCCAACTTCTTTCGGAGACTCGTTTTCCCCCTCCCCCCTCCCCTCCTCGTTTTTTCTTCTTTGTCTTCCGCGGATTTCGATTACTCTGGAGTACCGTATGCCCGGGCTGAATCGAGCTCCATTGCGTCCCGTTCGTCCTCTTCCTGCGTCGACGTAGTTGTTTCGTACATCCGCTCGCCCGTCCTCCCTGTCTATCGAGTCTTTACGCGCGTACTCCGCCATGTTCGCGCTCGCGATAGTCAAGCGCGCTCTATCTTCCCTTCCATTTCCCGTTTTTTTCAATTTTGCCGCCCTATTGCGTTCGATTCGCATTTCTCAAGCATTTACAATCGCTGCACTACTCCTCTTTCGATTTATCCTTTATTCCTATTTTTATTCATCTTTGCTGTGAGAGCACTTTTAATCGATCAAATCGTTAGATTGGAAGTACAACGTGCTCGTTAGTCTTTTTGAGTTAGGGTTCGTGCTTCACTTCGTGCGTGTATCATAAATGTCAATATGGCTGACCAAACGTAATGCGTACTACTTTTTATCATAAAATTGTACTATTGTACGTTTTGATTGATCGTCAGCAGGTTGATTTCATTATGATCATTCATAAACTATTTCTTTGAAAGCACTTTTCATTATTCAAATTGTTGTTAACATGTAAAATTTGTCTCTTGATTAAACGAATCAATGAACATGTAGCACCTTCCTTATTCAATGAGAATATTCATTTGTCAGATCAAACATGATATACACTACTGGATTATATTAGAATACCTTTACAGATATTACATCTGTATTTCTGATAAAACACGATACTTAATATCATAAGACTGCAGTACAACACGTATTTAATAATGATCAGGAGATCGAATACTAAATGATTACGACCATTTATTTAGTTCTCACTTTTTATGCCCTAGATATCGATCAAACTAAAAGATTCTATTAACAATATACTTGTATATTTCCATTATCAAACTATTATTCATGTATAATTATGCTTATGTTCTGTACATATCAATATGTCAGACAAAATATAATCTATACTACTTGATATTGTAAAAATATGATGAAACCTGGTTTAATTAATGATTAGAAAGAGAAACAGTATCACGATCACTAGTTCATTTTTAACTCAAGAAACACTGTTAATTTGTTAAACTGTAAATTGAATAAACAATGAACTTGTTTTCTTAATTTATCGATTAAGTATCCATCACTATGCTTGGATGTATTAAGAATTTCAATATATCTAACGTAACATAATAAAAACTTCTTAATATCATGAAAGTATAGTACAACACGTTTGAGTTATTAAGCGGGGGATACAAAATCCCTTTAAACCACGAATATTTATTTATTCATTAACTCCTTCAATAGCACCAGTAATCGATCGGGCTTTTCGATAAAGTGTGTCATGCACTCATTATTTTTACTCATTAGTTTTCTAGATTCAGCAAGCACATATTACTTTGCGTATGCAAAATTAAAAAAAATCAACATGTCTGACCAAATATACTATTTCAATTAATTAAAATATAATCTAAAAATAATTAGATAACATTTAAAATTTAGTAAAAAGTCACATTTATTCTGGATTTCCAAGTAGATCTCATTAAGCTCTCAAGCAATTGTAGCCTAAAAAGTTCTACTTGGATCAACAATCTAGAACGGCGATGCAGCCAAGATGGCCGATCTTTTGATTTTTTCAATGTACAGTACATTATGTATCACTTTGCGTATAAAATATAAATAAAGCTGACTGCACATGATCTATTCTCCTGGAAGTACAGTATATCACGTATAATTAAGCGAATTTTTTGTGAATACCGATATGTCTGACCAAACATGATCTGCACTACTTAATACCAAGAAGCAATTCTTTATTTAAGTAAAATTTTAAAAAAACAAGTATTTGATCAGTCTGTTTGGTAAAATTTACTCGATGATTTTCTAGATTCAGCAATTATTTATTATTTTGCGTAAATGTTATGAGAAATGTCAATATGTCCGACCAAATCTGATCTAGGCAGCTTGATATCATAGAACTACAGTATTATGTATCCACGTATAAAAAAATAATAATACGGCTGACTGAACACGATCCATACCACTTAATATCATGTAGCATGTAATTGATCAGACTCTTAGGTTAAATAAATGTACAATATACTTATGGTTTTCTAGATTTAGCAGCCATAAATTACTTTGCGCGTGTAATATGGGAAATATCGATGTGTCTGACCAAACACGATACATACTACCTAATATCATAAAACTACAATGTATTATGAATCACGTATACAAAACATCAATATGGATTACAAACGGTAATATATACTACTTCATATTATAAAACTATGGTTCAACACGTTTCGATTAATGATTAGCCGGGGTCAGACACTATAACCCTTAGAATAAATTTACCATTATATTGATTTATCATCGTATGCCTTTGCTCACAACCGCTTTTCACAAGCTTATCATATTTGATTGTCACTTATTGTTCATCGTTTTCGCCTAATTTTCACCACAACATTATCGCAGTTGCTTATTGCTGCTAATCACAAAGTTATACAAATGTTAGATAGTATCAAGACCCCTGTGACGACTAATTGATTATGAATGTTCAATCAACCCAATCAAGCTACATCCCTATAATGCATAAAAAAAATCTATCTCTCTGATACAAACAAAACAATGAAAGCTATCAACCACCAATAACAACGGCAGTCCACCGTTGGCCTTTCCAAAGCCCCAACAGCAGCAGCAGCACCACCACCAACACCAACAACAACACCAGCCCAACCTCTCCGCGAATAGACTAGCCAGTGTATCGGCAACATCGTCGCTGCAGCAACATCATCATCATCGCACCTCTCGCCTTCACACGTGCCTACAAGGCTCGCCGCGACGTCAGCAGCGATCTACTCCAACCCAGCCCTCCTTTCTCCCCCTCTCCATATCCAGCAACGTCATCAACGTGACCCCCTGTACATACACACAGACACGACAGCACCGCGCCAACATCGTCCCGCGACAATCAGCGGCCCTGATTGATTTCGGTCAGCCCGCGTAAGTACACACGCGCCCAACAGCACAACAGCAGCGACTCTCCTCTCGAGCCAAGACAATAACAGAGCCGATATATCGTCCTCCCTCCCGCCGGCTGGTACACTGCGTACGTACCGAGAGTGCCGCCGGAGATCCCATCGCTGCCGCCAGCCAGCTCCTGTTTGCGCGGCACACTCGAGCGCGACTTTCTTCCGATCGCCGGGTGGAAATCCGAGTGAAGGACATGCCTGTGGAGAATGGTCCTACGCTTGTTGGTGCGTTATTGTGTCCTCCCCCCCCCTTTTTTTGTACAGGAAAGGCTGGGAGGAGCTGGAAAATATAGTGGAGGAGAGGTAGGTGGAAAACAGCGGACTCAATTAGAGCGCCAAGGGGGAGGGGGAAAGTTTTGATTTAACGCTGATAGAGTGCAGGAGACTCGAAGGAGACTCTCCGTCGGAAATGCGTGGGACTTTGGCTAGTGAGCTGCTTTTTTGTTGTCTTGTGTTTTTGGTGATTGCAGTGAGCATAGGAAGGAAAAAAGTGCGAAATCGTATGAGCGTGGGACTACATGCAGTGGTGTACGAAGGGTTCGGAGATCCGCAGGTCGTTGAATTTCGTTGAATTGAATAAAAAGTTAGCGGAACGACTGTGAACTTTTGTTTATTCTCCAGTATTGCATTGAGTGTTGAGATTAATTGATCTTTCTTATTGAACAATAGTAAGCTATGATGAACTCGTGATGAGCAACTGTAAGCGTTGAATCTTTTGTAATGTTGCCCCTGCTTTATGTATCAATAATTCGGAGAAAATAAAAATGATCCATGCTACTTATGATCATAAAACTACAGCACATTATGTATCTTCTTACGCGTGGCACAAATATCAATGTCTGACGAAACATGATCTTTACTACTTAATATCATAAAACTGCAACATGAATAACTTGCGTATTTTTTGAATAGGTCTGACCAAAAATTATCCATTCTACTTACTATCACAAAACCTTGTGTATATTACCAATATGTCTGACCAGACACGATCAACACTACTGGATGTCATAAAAGTGTATTATGTAATGCATAACTTTGTTTACATGATAATATCAATGCGTCCGACCGAACATGAACAATACTACTTGACATTATGAAACTGTAGCATAGTATCTAGTACATCACTTTTCGTGTGTCATACAGATATCAGTATGTCTGATCAAGTATGATATATACTTCTTCATATAATGAAACCATAGAATGTATCACTTCTTTTACGTAATAATATCAATGTGCCTGACCGATCTCGATCGAAACTACTTGATGTCATGAAACTGCATAATACATAAATTTTTTCCATTCCTGGGCGGAAGTTTGTAGTTCCCCGCTTAGGTTAGGCTCGAAGAAGACGTACTTTTACCCACACCTTGGTGGAACAGCGGAACTACAAAATTTTACCCAAAGGATATAAAGAAACAGTATTTCTTACATGGTGGAGGAACGGAACGCCCTCTCGAACGTGACTGTGACGCCCTCTCGGCTTCGTCTCGAGGCGTCATATCACGTTCGTGTGGAAGTTCCGTTTCCCCTCATTGTAAGAAAAACTATTATTGTCCATGTTATGAATATGCCTGACTATACACGATCCCTACTACTTGATAGCATGCAACTATTCATGTTTCACTTTGCGTTTAGCTCGTAAAAACACCAATGGACCCGACAAAACATGATCTCAACTTCCTGATATTATGCGACTATAGACCATCATGTATCAACTCGATAATTTTTTATAATTGGAACGAAGCTGCTATCTATCGCGCAAAACTGTCTACTCGCAGATATCCAACGTAATCAGATGACAAAACTATTGTATTACCGACCCAGCCCCGCGATCCTCGCAGCCGGCCGTCACCGGAAATACATCGTAAACAAGCCATAAAAACGCCTCCTCCCCCAGGCCCTCCCCACAATTGTGTGTCCGAACAAACACAAAGTTCCGAGTGCACATTACACAGACAACCACGCGCACCAGCTCGCGCGAAAGCTTCCTAGCCTCCCACGTACGCGGGCGTATAATGAAACGGCGACAAACGGCCCAGCACGCATTTGCACACAAGCCCGCGCGGTACAGTTCCGACACGGATAATATCTCTCCCGCGTTTCCGCCTCTCCGTTCTCCGGCGCAGCGCGGGCTAAAAGGTTTTTAATGACCGCCGCCGCGACGGAAGAGCGCGAGGGGTTCGATGCATCGGCCGATCGGGCGGATGAAGTGGGTGAGCCGAGGAAAGGAGACACCGGCGGGATTTGGTGGAGGTGGAGCTCGAAATACGTTCGAGCAGGGGCCGGCTTAATTGAAAAGTTCCCCTGGCTAATTAACGCCTGACCAGCGGGAGTTGGGAAAAGAGCAGAGTCTAGGGAAAAGGCTTGAGGATTGGATCGGGATGGGGAGGAGGAGGCGGGCGGTGAGGACTGTTGGGGTGATGGAGTGAGAAGAGCGGAAGACCTGGTGTTTATGAGTGGGGCAGGGAGTTCTTTTCGACTACGCTGTCGGGTCAGTTCGGAGATCGGAATAGAACGTGAAATCGATACTTTATTTCAATCTCGATGCTTTTACGATTGGGGAGGGGGTATCGTCGATTTAAATTTGATTGTTGAACTCTGAATAGGTGGAATATTTTTAGCGATTTGAATTGTAGCTTGCTATTGAGTACTCTCTTTTATAGTTCACTACTTTTCTTCCGGTGTTTAACGTGTTGGAAAAAGTATTATAATTCATGATTCAATTCAATGAATCACTTACGGCAATGTGACTTAATTGAGTAGTCGTTAGAAGATTCTAATAACCAAAATTTAGTACATGTGACGATACTGTGTATTTAGAAAATAAACTAATCGTGACGATCAAGAAGTTAGGGATAATTAACAGTACCGGTTGCCCTCTTGATGGAAGTTCATATTCTATAAAGGTAAATAGAATGAAACTTTATTTTGAAAATGAAAATTTTTTGTGATTTCAAAATAATCAAGATTTCCAAGTGCCAAATTAATGCTATTTTAGTATAATCACCCGACCTTTGCATCAACTATTAGTGCCCACGATAATGTGAATCAAAAAGCTCGGCGTGCGAAACGCGAGCGATAAATTCAGGTGTCCGTCAAAATTATTCGTCGAGTGCTTTTGTCACTTACAGCGCGTAAAATCCCGCTTCAGCCCCGGACACTATTGAATCACATCGTAATGTGGCAAATGGTAATTTTATGAATCCTAAAAGCTTTCGTTTTGCAGTTGAAAATTTCACAAATGCACACTGCCAAAAACGTGAAGCCGATGGAGGACCATCTCTTTGATTATAACCCGCTTGCCACGGTAGACTAAAAAAAATTCCGAGAAATCAAGTGCACGAAAAAAAACTTACATACACTACAGTAACATCTATTAGAAAGCATGGCCGTCACGCCACCAGTGAAAAGAAATCTCCCCAGGCGAGCAGTAGTAATAGCGCCAGAGCGCCACTGACGCATGCCCCGAAGACGTAGTGGTCGGTAGCAGCAAGCAAAGGCACGGGGAGAGACACCGCCCGAGGCACCCCCGGTGCTGCTGCTGCAGGTTAACGCAATCAGCATTCCGCATTTAATGAGCCCCGTATCTGCCCCACCCCTTCCTGCCCCAACCGCTCGCGCTGCTTATCACTTTGTCCGCCGCCCTCTCCGCAAACTGTCCCACCACCCCGAGGTCCTTTATGAGCTTTTACGCGCGCACCTCCTTCTTTCCTCTCTCCTCCCCACCCTCGCCGCCTTCCGCGCCTTTTGACTGTACTCCCGCGCTCGTTCTTTTTCCCTTCCGCTTCCCCATTTTATCTTCCACTCCTGACTTTGTAATTTGCCCGATTCTTCCCTCCTTTCTCACTCCGACCCTCTCCTTTGTCTCTCGCCCGTCCCGGCCCGGGGTACAACTTTTGCGTTTGTATTTCTGATTCCTCCCCGGTTTTTTCAGGGCTACTTTTGTTCCCGCGGCCGCCGTTTCTGGTTTCGACCGCCAGCTCGGCGCGCTTGTGTTTCCAGTTAGCGACTCGACTCCCGCTCGTGCGTCGGGTTGAATTTCATACGTGCGCCGCACTGATTGGTCGACTCCGACCGGAGAGCGCGGGGATGGTGGTTGGGATCGGAATATTAACTAGCCCCGAGCGGACTGAATACTTGTAACATTGATCGCTGATTGCGTTACAGGGTCGGATGAGGAGCGAGAACGTCTCTGCTCAGAAATGTTTTTCAATCGCGTCGTTTCTCCGAAGGTTTTTTCATCATCGTTGTATTGCAAACCCTATTATTCTTACCTTAACTTGTTGCCTAATGGCGGTTAATTATCGCTCATTGTTAAGTTTTTCACCGATTTCAACTGTAATTTCTTACGATTAGTTTTTTTATTTCCCATTGTTTACCATCAAATTTCAAGATTACCAATGCTAATGACGGGTTATTATTTAATGGGTTATCGTATACATGAGGAGTGTCACGCCCTGGGAACCCTTTGAAATATCCTGTACTTCATTTAATTACCAATAAAATCGTGAACATAAGATGGAATTATAAAATTGCACGTGTAAAATCAATTGCAATCCAATAATAATGGTGAGTCCTTTGAGTCTGTACTTTGTTATCACACTAAGAAAATACACGAGATACTTATATTTTATTTGAAACGGTACAACTATGTTGATCAACGAGGTTTTTATAATTGATAAAAGAAATCGCAGGTGCACGTTTTCACAATTTTAGAACGCGCTATCCTTTTTTCTCACAGTATATGACTCACCTCTTTGCTCCTTCCCTTCCTTTTTTGTTTATGCTCAACATTATTGCGTATCTTTAAAATCATTTGTTCCTACCTTAAAAAAATGTTCAATATCAAAAAGTATATTCTCAAAAAACCACCTTTGCAGTACAAACTATTCGAATCCCATTAAACCATTCATATACTTTCCATTCCCAAAATCTACACCGAACCCTCATTACACGCGCGCCCATTATAACTCACAACGCACAGCGTACAGGCCCGGTATCGATGCGCCCGGGCGTCCATTATGCAGCTCGAATTACGAAACAGCGAGAACAACAACAACAACGCACAACAGCAGCGGGCGCATTATGAAATGAACTATCGGCTACCGCGGACCCGTACGTACAGGGGGGGCCCGAGATAGCGCCCGGCTTAGCGCCGATTCCGAGGTAATAGCCGAACGCGCGCGCCAAGTCCATCGGCGCGCGATAACGCGCCCACGCTCTACGAAATAGCGATCCTTTCCCCCACCCTCTACGCTGCGCACACGCGCAGGTGGCGTTGCGCCCCGGCTTCGATAGGAAAAGGCTCGATCCGCGCGGGCCGAAAGTGCAGAAGAGTGTTTCGCCGAGCAGCCGGAGCGTTAAAAAGTCCCTCCCGCGCTTTTTGTTCTCCCCAGATTTTTTTGTCCCCCCTCCCCCGGCTCGGCTCCGATTCTCCATTTTTCGCGCTCTCGAGGATTTCGCCCGTGTTTCTCTTCGGACTCCGAGTTTGTCTGAGATACGACCCCGCCCGCGAGGGGCTCTTTCGCGTGCACCCATGGTCGAACCGCGGCGTGGGTGCGCGATTTCGAAGGGCTGAGTGTTTTATTAATTTCCAACGCGTCGAGCACGCGATGATCTTGCGTGCTGCCCTTCGTGTTTATTATTATACGAGCGAGGATCGAGATAGCGGATGACGAAAATGCAGGGGAGCGGTTCGAAATTTCGCGCGCCTGGGAGTTCGCGATTGTTTTTTAGGAGCTCGGGAACTGTAAACCCGTTACTCCGAGCTGGAAGCGGACACACTGGATGAATAAAAAAAAGGGGGGAGGGTGCGAAAGCGCCGGGGCTTAAATCGGGAAAAAACGGAATGGCTCCCCGCACGTGCTGCCAAAGTGCCGAAAAGTGTTTTGCCGGATCCAGTTGGCCGACTGGCTGGTCCGTCCCGGCTAATCAATGCGTTCATCGCCGGCCGTTTTTTTGCCTCGTTCGCTGGCTTTGCCTCCTTTTTTGTTACTTTGCGTTCGATTTGCGCGGGTGGTTCTCCAACGCTCTCGGCTCGTGCTGCTTTTAAGGAAACACTTTTAGCGGTAGACATCGAAGTGTGATGTGTACTGGGGACTCGTACGGAATACTCGGTGCAGCTTGGGGGGTGGATACTTTTTGCTGATGGTCGAGTCCTTGCGTTTTTTGTAAAGAGTTAAAATAACTAGTTGGGCTGTGATTTTGTGAAAATTATCTGTGAAACGATGTGCAGAGCACAATGACTGTTTTCATCCCTTGAAATTAACAAGACTGGTAAGCTAGAATGTTAATGTGATCCATGAGATTTTTCAATGCGTTGGAAATAAGTGTATGTAGTATGGTATTAAAGACAACTTGTGTAGTGTAAACCCTGTATAGGTTTGTACGGAAAGGAGGATGTTCCGGATAGAAAGAGTGTATTTTGTATGGTACGCCTGTTGTAATGCAGTAGTGAAAAATGTAAATAAGTGAAAAAATGACAAGCACCGTAAAAACGATTGTTTTGTTGATTCTTGTTTGCCAATGAAGGCAGAACATATCTAACCTTGGAACTAGTCAGTCGATTTTCAGTTACAGTTACGTGTAATTTAAAAAATCTTTGAATCCTGAGACGAACTAAACGTTTCCAATTGTATCCTGTTATGCGGTAGTAACTAGATCGTCAGAATCAAAATCAATCTTCTCCGCGATAACACAGCAAATGTGTCTCACCACCATTAAAATACATAATACTCTTCAAACATCATCCGCATTTCAATCACTGCGACCTCGACCTCGCGTACACCCATCTCATGGCAATCCAGCGACATTTATTACCGCGAGAGCAACAGACGTTTCGTGAAAGGAGACCCGCGTCCCTCGTGATGGAAGCGCGGCGCAGAATTCTCGCTACGCCCGGGCTATCAGAACAAAGACAAAGAGGATGAGGAAGCGGAGGGCGAGGAGTACGTGCAGTGTGGAACCGAAGCCGGCCCGCAAGGGAATATACACGAATGTATACATGTACGCGTAAGAGACCGGGAGGGTGGGAGGGCGAGCAAGACAGAGAGAGAGAGAGGGACAGAGCCCTGCCCGGAGAATCCGGAGTCAACGGCCGGGAAAATGAGTGTCGTCTGTTCCGGAACGCGCGCCTAAGGATTCCGCCGCCCCCCCCCCCCGCTCCAACCTAACTCTCGAGATTCTTCCTCCTTTCCGCGAAAGAGGGTGGGCCAGGGGACGCGGTTCGTCTGTTGAGGGATGTGCGCGCAGTTATTGCTCGTTTTTTTTTGGCTCCCGTTCGTTATTTGGCCCGACTCGAGTTGCCAATCATACAGTGAATATAAAAGTATTTTGCCTACCTCGGGGTCCAACGTGTAGCGCCG
>JAPYYV010007515.1:0-13341 GCA_030522625.1 Copidosoma aretas | reverse complement strand
AATAATTAGCAGATCTGCAATGCGCAGCCTTTAATAGTACAGATAACATGTTTCACTCATGAAAAAAAAACTTTTTTTTGAGATTTGTTTAAACAAATTAAATGAACAATTTATTTGTTGCAAAATAAATAGCAGATTTGTAATGAGAAGCCTTAAATACCATAGAAAACATGTGTCCCATGATTTTTAATAAAATTGTAAAATATAATTGTTTAAATAATCAGTTCAAACAATTTTTGTTTGTAAAATAATTAGCAGATCTGTAATGCGCAGCCTTAATTAGTACAGATCACATTTTTCACTAATGAAAAAACATTTTTTTTCGATATTTGTTCAAACAAATTAATTAAATAATTGATTTTTTGCAAAATAAATGCCAGATTCGTGTTCAGCACACCGAAAAACCATAAAAACCACCATAAGCCCATTTTTTGTAGGCCAACTGTTCGTATAAATCAGACATACGCAACTAAGTTAGGCCACGGTGACGACTTTGGCGCCACCTACACAAAATACGAGATAAGGTAGACATGCAAGGGAAACGGATTCTGAAACTAGAGGTCATAACGAGTAAAACCGTACCAAAAAATATTTTTTTGGAGCAAACTTGAGTTGAAGCGGGAATTTTGACCCTTTTTTTGGCGTTTTGGCCCACTGTGGGCTGTCCCGCACAGTTTGGAAGAGCGACTTTTTATGGATTGAAATCGATCACCCAACAATTTTTCATAAATAAAAAAAAAATATAATAATACTCGTCGGATCATATGCTAAAAGTAACTACTGCGAAAATTCAGTATTTGTGAAACATAACCTCTTAAAAAATTCGATTCTCTCTAAAACGGTTCTCCAATATATCAACTTTCATAAAAACTTTTGCAATCGTGTATTATTGTTTGGAAAAGAACATTTATGATCAATGTATAGTTTTTTTGTCAAAAAAAGTATTTAATGTACTATTAAACCTGTAAAATTGGAAAATACACGTATCAAAAGACAAAAAATCGATCGCGGAGCAAATTTTCGATTAATTAAAATACAAAAAATCCTATGATATACAAAAGAACCTTTGACATAAAAATGTATTGCAAAACTTTGATCATTGTTAATCATAAACTCTAAAAAAATTGGATTCTCTCCGAAACAGTTCTCAAATGTATTTACTTTCATAACAGGCTTTTGCAATCGTACATTATTATTCAAACAGATGCATTTCATATGAATGTATAGTTTCTGTATGTACAACCTAACCTCTAAATTTAGAAAATACACTTATTAAAACACAAAAATTTGATCCTGAAGAAAATTTTCGATTAATTTAATTGCAAAAAATTCTATAACATCCAAATGAACCTATAACATGAAAATGTATTGCGAGAATTTGTGATTCAAGAAACATGACCTCTGAAAAAATTAGATCCTCACTGAAACGATTGTTAGTGTATTTTCTTTTACGAAAAACTTTTGCAATCGCATATTATTGTTTATGCAGATGCATTCAGTATTAATGTTAAGTGTGCTCGGTCAAAAACAAGAACTTAAAATGCAACGTAACCTCCAAATTGAAAAAAAAACATATTTAAAGGACAAAAAACCAATCCTTAAGCACATTCTCGAGTCACTTCATTTAAAAAAGCAATAAATTTCTAAAAGTATAGATTACATATTTAGAATTCTGAATTAAACTTTTTTAAGTTTTGATTTATTAAAACTTTTGAATTATTTAAAAACGTAGTACTTCGGTATTATAATACAAATACAGCAGAAAAACTGGTGAATTTGACTGTTAAGGTACTGTTTGGTGAAGGAACTGTTTCTGAGAAAATCGAATTTTTGTAGAGGTTATGTTTTACAAATATCAAATTTTCGCACACGATCCTTTTAGTATATGATTTGTCGAGTATCCGCGTAAACATGTTTCTTTATTAATAAAAAATTGTTAGGTAGACTAATTTTTGTCTATAAAAATTCATTTTATCCCCACTGTGCGCCGATCGGACCAAAAAACTGCGATTTTTAGATATCACATTTTTCAGTACTTCTACGTGATTATATAGAGCATCATTGGAGTATGATATTTAGTTAATTCTGGCGAACAAAAGTGCTTTAAATAATTGCTTAAAGTTGGCTTACAACTTTTTATAGCCGTTTTTCGGAAATATCATATTTTACTTCTTGTAGCAATTTACAGTTTTAAGGCAATCTCACTAAAATTAAGCAGACATATAAAGGCTAAAAATTACAGATTTTTTAAACCATTCTTAACACTATTTATCTGTTTTTAAAGACGGATATTCTATATTATTGGCCTCTTTCATATAGAACACTTGTTGCTGCTGAAGAATCTGTCGTTTTTCTGGATCGGAGTCCACACAAGCTAATTCTATTACACTACTAGTGACCGTAGCATATGGCGGGTCTTTCGCCTGATTCTACATTGTCAAGCTCTGGGTGCAAGTCATTTCACATATCTTTGGTTTGTCTTTATATTTAGAATATCTTAAAGATGGCCATGTATAAAATATGATCAGTTAGAATTTAACACATTAGTAGGAGAGACTAATTCAGTACTGTACACATAAATATATGATATAAACTATGCATTTTCTTGGTAAAAAAAATTGTAGTGATAGTATACCATAACTATTACGTATTAATATATTAGAAAGTAGGCTTATAGAAAAAATTATTATTATTACATGAAACTCTTGTTTGCATAATCAGATAACAAAAATAATAATTAACAAAAAAAGATTACTCAGGATAAAAATTCAAACATGCATAAAACAATATGAAGTAGTTCAGTCTAATAATAAGGTAGCATAAGATGGAAACATGCTGTTTATAATTTTTTTATATTTATTCATACAACCATGATTATTTGTATGCAAGGGTACGTTAAATGATAATCCAAATTGTTATCAATGTATAAAATACTCACAAAAATTTTATTTTCGGGATTACTCATTGTAAATATTAAGAAGATAATATTTACACTATCTCTTACGTTGAAATATAGTACTGCGATTAAAAAATAAAGTTTTGTTGAAACATTATATTTGTATAATTAAGTGAATTTTTTAAACTTGGGTAACATTTTATATTTTTGGACCTTTTCAAGTAACTTAAAATTATTTAGACAATTTGGCGAATTATAGATTCATACCCAATATGTTAATTATATTTTAGAAATCGTGGTATCAAAGATAATCTTACATTTATTCTAAAAGAAAAAAAAAAGTTCTGAAAAACATAAGTAAATTCTATCGTGATATAAGTTAAGAAAAAATTATGATGGGAAATGATAAGGTTTTCATAGATCCTACATGTTATAATGAAATAAATCATTATTGTCAGTATGGTTAAGCAGTTTTTGAAACAAAGATAAAAAAAATTATCGTTTTGTCATACTATGAAATTCTTCTGTCGCTAAAGTAAGTATGACAATAAAAGAAAAGAATTTTTACTCAATGATAAAAGTTTTACAATATTTTAATTACATACGCTAATGATCTTTTTGGTTTTGAATCTTCTATAAGTAAAATATCAAGAGGAAAAATGTATTTACAATTTTAAAGGATAAATATAAAAAAATTTATTTTTGAAGCATGCTGGCCTTGAGTGGGCTGTTACGTGCCTATTCTGCAAGCCTCTTTCATCGTGGCTGCCAGCTTTGCTGGCCTTGAGTGTGCTGCCTGCCTATCTGCCTGTTCTGCGGGTTTTTGTCTTCGCGGCCGCCAGCTTTTCTGGTCTTTGATGTGCTGCCTGCCTGCCTGCCTGTTCTGCCTGCTGCAGCCTGCTGCTGCTGTATGTACAGCGAGCCTTCGTCGTGCTGCCGCTACGTTGCCTACTGCTGCTGCCTGTACAACGGGTCTTCGTCCTGCTGCTGCGCTATGGCCTGCTGCTGCTGCCTGTACTGCGGGCTTTTGTTTTCGCAGCTGCGAGCTCTGCTGGCCTTGAGTGTGCTGCTGCTACTGCCTGCGCTGCTGGCTATTTATCTCAGTGTTACTTCACCAAATCCAATGTTATTTTCAGACTTGATTCGTCTATCTTGAAAATTTTGTATTTTCATTGCAGGAGTTAAATTCATTAAGTAATCATTATATTTTATCGTAATTATTTATATTTATTTAATGTATTGGCTTGAATCAATCATAATACTGTCTGTTGTATGAATCGAGTTCGCTCATTTGTACCACAGATCGATTTCTCAAAGATTGCATAGTATTGTTATACACAAGTTGTTTCACTTGGCTACGCCAACATGGAATTAATTTATGATGGATAGATCAAGCTTGTTAGCAAGATTACCAAAGCCTTTACTAATTTTAAGAAAGTGGGACAGGTTAAAATGACCAAAGGTCAGGCAGCCTCTAGACTGCAACAACTTAAAGGGGCCTTTAATTCACTTAAAGATAATAATGCTAATATTATGCAATCAATCCCACTGCCTAAAACACATGATTATTTTAAGGATGGATTGTTTGATGTAGTTAGAGATAGCTTTTATACTGTGCAGTGATATTTTGAAGAGTTTTTATTGTCTTTAGGTGATTCATCTTATCTCTCTTCCTCGCCTTAACCTTATTCAAATACAGGTGTTGTCTCACCTTTACCTTCTATCGACCTCCCTGGGTTTTCTGGCGACTTTTCTTGCTGGGAAAATTTCCTTGATGTGTTTAGGGCAATAGTGCATAGTAAGCAGGAATATCATAAGTTATCAACACCTCAGAGTACATCTTGCAGGTAGAGATTTGGATTTAACCAAAAATATTCCTCTTACCGAGGAAAATTATAATTAGGCATGGGACACCTTAATACAATACTATGATAGTAAACGGTGTCTCATTAATAATTTTACCTCGGCTATCATTAGTTGTCCGCCATGAGGAGTAAACATTGTCCTGAAATCAAGCGCATATCCAAAGAAATGATCAGCTCGTTCGACTCTCTCATTTCGTTGGAGAGAAATATAGGTGATGATGACTTGTTCGTCGCACTAGTAGTCAGTAAATTCGACTTTCATACAAATAGAGATTGGCAAAAGATATTAGAAAGTAGTAGTGATCCTCTCACCCTACGACAATTGCGTGAGTTTATTTCCTCACAGATTGGAACACTTGAATCTTACCCGGAATTGAGACGTATAAGAGAAATTTCTCTTGATTCTGAAAGCCATTTTGTTTGTTTACCGCATCACGAGGTTTTGAAAAATGGCAAGTTTAGAGTTGTGTTTAATGGTTCATCAAACTATGCTTTCAGAGTCTCTCTGAATTCCCTTTTATATTCTGGTAAAAATTTGCTTAAAAACCATTCTAAGATAGTCCTCAAATGGCGATTCTATGAGTTTGTCTTTACCACCGACATTGAGAAAGTGTTTCGACAAATTTTAGTTCTCCCTCAAACCAAAAGTATCAGGTTATTTTGTGGCGTTCGAGCCAGTCTGAGCTCATGAAGACCTATGCCTTAACCAGAGTTTTAAGTTATTCAATTAAATCCCAATTCAATTACAGTTTAATCAGCAATTTAATTTAATTGTTGCATGAATCTTATTTCAATTAAGAAATAAATTTGATTTTTAATTGAATCGTATTTAATTTTTAACTAAATCTTATTTAATTTTTAATTGAATCCTATTTTAATTATGAATTAAATTTAATTGCCAATTGAATCATTTCAATTAAGATTCAACTAACAATTAAATTCAAGTGCTTTAAAAATGATACTTTTTTAATTCAGCGAATTATTTTTAGTTGTCCATATCCACTACACGTCATGTGATTTGTGGAATCTTGTAGCATTTTATAAAGCTCTGAAATATCTGATGGGCGTTACGTCTGAGTGAGATTTTGTACGTATATTTTGTCCAGGAAGTCTTACAGAGAGAAGTCGCTTATTGATGAAAACTTTTTTAGTTGATGATACGTTGTCTCGTCAAGCCACACGTGTTTGTAAAAAGTGAAAAGGCTTTTTTCTCTTGATGTCAGTATAAAATACTTTAATTAAAAAAAAAAGCCTTGATCAACTTTAGTCGGCATGTACCAGGACTCGTGCGGGGCCGATCAACCTTACACTTACTATTCCAGTTTATGTTATTCGATATATTAGGTTACGCAAAAGAAAAATTGTATTTATCGCAAAAATTAGCATTACACACTTGTACGGTTTAAACGAACAGTCATTTTTCATTTGATTGCATTTAAAAAAATAAAATCTAATTGTTAATTGAATCATTTCAATTTAGATTCAAATAAGAAATAAATTGAATCGGTCATAGATGTGAGATTTAATTAACAATTAAATTTTAATTGTCATTGTTTACTTGAGTAATAAAAAAATTTAAAACTGTGGCCTTAACTACGGTCTCATACGGTTTGTCTAGTTCGCCATATCTTGCTAACCGTGTGCTTGAACAGCTTGCCCAAGATGATTCAGATTCTTATCCTATAGGTTCAGAGGTACTCAGTAAAGAATTCTATATAGATGACTGTCTCTCTGGTATATATGGTTTGGAGGAGGCTAAAACGAAATGCCTTCAGCTCACAAAGTCGTGCAAACTTGAAGGATTTCCATTGCGTAAATAGTCCTCAAACTCTAGTGAGATTCTAGTTAAACTGCCCTCTGAACATTTGCTCATGAACTTAAGAGTCTCAATGATAAAAATATTATATCTTCGCTCAGTCTGCATTGGAATCCATCATCAGATGAGTTTCAATTCAAACTATCTCTGAAAGTACCGCCTAAGGTTTGGACTAAACGTAATCTGTTAGCTCAATTAGCCGGATTCTTTGATCCGCTTGGTTAGGTTGCCCCTGCTATCATATTCGGCAACATTCTTTTTCAGTCTCTTTGGTTATTACCAATTTCTTGGAATGATACTTTGTCTAACAGCGTGGTAGAACTATGGGAACATTGGCTCGATGAAACACCTTTAATGAAACAAATCAAGGTGACTAGATGGAACTGTTATACACCCTACTGTGACTTAATTAAAGTTCACGGATTTTCTGACACTTCTAAAAATGCTTATGCAGCCGTTGTTTATTGCGTATAGTTCATGTTAGTAACTTTGATGTTTCTCTTCAGACTGCCAAGACCTGAGTAGCTCCGCTAAAGGCTTTGAGCATCCCCAGGCTAGAACTATGTGCAGCTGAGCTTCTTTCCATTGTTCTTAAACACTTTAGCGATGTTATACCTGTAATAAATATTGAAGTGCATATGTGGTCTGATTCTAGGAATATGTTATACTGGATAAGTGGTGTACCTTCCAGATGGTCTGTTTTTGTAGCCGATAGATTTTCAAAGATACATGAAATACATGCTAAGTGGCACTATGTTAATTCCAAACAAAGTCCTGCAGATACACCATCTAAGGGTGTTATTCCTAGTCAGTTACTTGACCAAAATTGGTCGTTTACTGGACCAAGAATAAAACATGAATTTAAACCAGTGTATCCTGAATTTCAGCTTTTAGAACAACCAGAACCTACCGTTACTAGCTTAAGTCTCGTGAATGGATCCGAATCGCTTTACTTAACACTATTGGAATGCTGTTCCAGTTGGGAACGACTGTTAAGAATTACTGTCAATTCTCTCCGTTTCGCGTATCTTTGCTTAAACAGGATCAAGCAAAAATCAATAAGGTTTGAATCCTTAATCGCACTACTAATAGGGTTCTTGCGTAAATTTTTTTTTCTAAATCAATTAGGTACATCAGGTAGGATATCAAAAAATATTTGACACGTATTTTTTCTTTTTTTATATAAATGAAAACTGATAAAGATATACCGTATGAAAGTGTCGCGCGACGTCACACCTGTAGTCGATTATGCATTGGATTTTATACAGGTATGACGTCATACAGCCCCCTCTCCTGAACTTTGATACGCTCTATCTTTGAAAATTTTCGTTTATATGGAAAAAGAAAAAATATGTTCCAATATTTTTTGATAACCTACCTGACAGACCAAATGGAATTTTTCATGCAAGGACCCTATTAGAGTCTGTTTGTCAACTAATTTTAAGCTGTCGCTTTTTTTTATTGACATTCGAGTCTTCATGATATTTAACACCTTGTAGCCTACGATACTCTAAATAAATAATGCACATAACTTCTTAGTTTTCTTGCATCAACAAAAATATTTTTTGGCTGATTATCAAGTGTTAAGTAACAACCAAGCTCTGTCATCTGATCAAAGTAAATCACTGCCTCACTCTTCTAGACTGCGTAACATAAAACCATTTCTCTACAATGGTATTATTAGTGTTGGTGGCCGTATGAGCAGGTATTTGTTGGATTCTGACTCTAAACATCCCATGATTTTGACAAATAAGGATCAGCTTACTTTTTTACTCATTAAATACTATCATAAGCTTACTCTTTACGGAGTTGTTCAATTGACGCTTCTAACAATTCGTCATATTTTTTGGAACTTACAAGGTCAATAAGTTGATAGAGCTAAAATTTCGCATTGCTTTACCTGTGAGCGATACTTGGCTAACACAAAGTCTCAACTCCTAAGTGATTTCCCCAGTTCGCTCGTTATCCCCTGTACACCCTTTGACCAAGCATTGAGGAAAAGGTACTTTAGAGGGTAACGTAGCTGTCTTTGTGTGTTCTGTCACCAAGGCTGTTCATTTGGAATGAGTTGAAGATTATTCCTGTATTACTAGACTAGGCCAGTGCACTGATCTGTAGAGAGACCGGGGTAGTACTTTTGTTGGGGCTAATGCTGAACTTAGGAGGATGTGGCTTAACAGAGGTGACAAGTTTTCCTTTGCCCAATAATTAAATGATATAGGAACACTGGAATTTCAACCTCCCGCAGCACCATACTTTAGAGGTCTGTCAAAAGCGGCCGCGGCGGTCGAGTATGCAAAATTTCATCTAAAACGTGAAATAGGCGAGAAAATCTTGACCTCAGTCGAGTTCACTACTCTGTGATGTTGGATAGAATCCTGCCTCAACTCTAGTTCGTTAGTTCGTCTTTCTAATGAACCTGATGATTTGACTTCGTAAACCCTGGCTCATTTTTGATATTAAGACCCTCATGTCTTGTTGCAGAACCTGATTGTACTTTGGACAACATACCAACTCTGAAAATATGGAAACTTATAACTAAGGCACTACAGATTTTTTGGACGAGATGGTTGTCAGAGTATTCAACCTCACTGCAAGCTAGATCCAAATGGTTAATACCTCAAAGATCCTTGCAAATTAAGGATCAAGTTCTTATAGAAAACGAGAATACTTCTCCAGGTAAATGGCTGTTAGGATGTATTGTTGAGGTTTACAAGGATGCCAAATCTCTGGTCAGAGTTGCCAAAATTAAAACTACTAGATCCATTTTAGATCAACCTATTCACAAATTAATTATTCTGCGTACTGTAACTAAACTCGAAAGTAACCAATAAACAAGTGATTAAATTAATTTGGACTCTTTTAAATTGTTAGTTATATTAAGTCCAAAAATTAAGGAAGAATCTTATATTTGTTGTATAATGATGATCTTTTAGTTAATTAACATTACCACTGATCATTATTGTAAGTGGAAAAGTGATCCACATTCATTTTCACTGACATCTTGTAATTACTTTCAAACAATTAAAAACAAATAAGTTCTCAATTTGATGGTCTAAAAGTTGTGCTTTTTGTTTGCATTGTCTACCAACCCGAGAAAAGCGAAGTTTTTAATTGGTTTAATATTTTGCAAATTAATATGGCAAATTTTTTCTTTAATCGACTTGCGTTCGTACTGTTGTAGATTAACCCGAGTAGAACGAAGTTTTTATTATTTTTTTGAAAATTCGTAACTATATTCATTATTATTTTCTGATTTTGAATGATATCTCCGCGCTGACACTCCGTTCTATTAACCAGAGAAGTTTGTTGGAAACTAAATGTATTGATTTCAAGTTTAATTGTTAGCGCCATTAGTTACATGAATAGATTGCGACCAATCGCTAGTGCCAACGAATCTTAGACTATAGCCAATCGCCACGAGCTATACATACAGATCGAGTGGCTCTAGTGGCTCGCTGCTGTGGCGCTCAGTCCGTTTCGTACACTCGTAGAATAAGTAACTGGAGCACCGTAACAATTACATGCTTTTCTTATCGTCACTCGAGTAGCTAAAGCTTAACACGTTTAATACGCTCATTATTATATCAAGTATGGAAAAATTTATTGTTCTTTTCGTAGCTTCTTGAGCCGTAGGCAAAGAACGTAACGAGGTTCGTAAAAAAACCTTTGCGATCGAGTTACAAATTCTATTTTTCCTACCAAGGGTGTACCAGGGTTCCAAAAAGGCCTGAGGCAGGAAAATATTAAAAATGTCCTATATTACATATTGTCGTATGAAAAAAACTTTAATATAATATTATTGAGAAGTAAGGTGGCTGTGGTAAAACTCAAGGAGGTTAACATGGAAAATGATGTTTTCTTAAAGGTATGTGAGACGTCGCACAGTGGGTCGAAACGGGTTTTTCTCTCCATAAATAAAATATCTTAAACACGAATTGACCAATCCTAACGATTGTTTTTAGAGCTTTAAGCTTATGTAATACAGAATATAGAGAAAGTGGTCTGAAGTTACAATATTTTACTCAACGCGGTGATTACAGCCCTTAAAGTTGAAAAAATTAAATAAATTTTTCGAAAAGTTAAATTTTTTTTTTATAATCATACAAAATCTCTGAAAATAAATTAAAAAGTTAACAAGTATATCAAAATAGATAAAATAAATGATTTAGTCAAATTTTACGAGGATAAAACTACCCTAAAATGAGATGAAACAGAATAAATTTAAGAAAATATTTATAGAAAATTGTTCTCTTTACTTGACAAACCGTACATAAAAATTAATAAATAATTTGCATAATTTCAAGAATTTAATGACATAAGGCGTAAAATCAACCCTTAAAGTGGATAAAATGAGAAAATATTTACATAAAAGTTAAAAAATTTCTTTGACTCATAAAAAATCATAAAAATTCAATAGAGACGTTAGAAAATATTTGAAAATACATAAAATAATTGATTTATTTACGTTTAAGGGGATGAAACTACTCCTAAATGCCATGAAATATACTTAATGTCAAAAAAAATTAAAAAAAAAAAAATTTTCACCTGAGCAAACGTAAATAAATGTTTTAACTTATTATTCGTAACTTTGAAAATATAATAACTTAAGGGGTGCTGTCAATCCTTAAAGTTGATAAAATTAGATAATATTTACGTAAAATTTAAAATTGGGCAGAAACGGGGGTTTTTTCCACATATAAAATATCTTTAAAACGAATGGCCCAATCCTAACTATTCTTTCTAGAGTTTCCAGCTTATATAATACAAAATGTACGAAAAGTGGTCTGAAGTTAGAATATTTTACTGAATTTTGTGAAAACAACCTTTAGAGTTGACAAAATTACAAATAATTTACCATAAATTGAAATTTTTCGGTATGAGAAGATTAAAAATCTCTCATTTCTAAAATAATGTTTTACATGAATAAGTAAAGGGTGGCTCATGTCTCATTAAGATAAATTCCAATAAAGCTTTTTACATGCATAATATTAGGTCCGGAACTCATCAAACAATATTTTGATTGAATTTTGATCATGAAAAAAAATCTATGTAAAAAGAATACCTAAGGTTCCCTAGCTCGAGTAGAAAGTAGCTGTTATTCTTAACATGACATTTTTTGTAAATAATACCTTTTACTATCATCATATGATTAATAAAAGCACTGCCTACGAACACATTCATCTCCTTTTCTTTACCCTTCCAATTCATACTTTCAGTGTTTCCAATTATTTTAAAGTTTATTAATTTACTTATTTATTTAAGACCAGATTCATTTGTACAATAATATCATCTATAAAAATATAGTTCATTTCCCGCAAGGAGGTATCACAGATACCTGTACACGGGTCCGGTAAATACATAGTTGTTGATGTAATCGTATATAAAAATAGAAGAAGACAATAAGAAAATCGAAGTAAAGTAAAAATACATAAAAGAAAAAGAAAAAATACAAAATAAAATAAAATACGCTAGGTTACATTATTAATGATTACCGTAATAATTTCTAAGTAGTTTTTTAAACTTATAATTTGAACAAATAATATTTCGAACTTTCAAGTGACTAGGAAGTATATTAAAATTTTATACTGCATTGTATTCGGCGCTCTTTTTTCCAACTTCTAGATTGACCTTTGGTAAGCATAGTCTTATTTCTAGAATCAATTTTGTTTTTTAAAAATAATTCATTTACGAGACTGGCATAATACTTCTTTATAGTGATATATTTGTATAATTCATCCAATCCAAGTATGGTATCTGTGGTGTTACCTTTACTCTTTTTATTAATTAGTTTGAATTATTCTTTTTTGTAACAAAAGTAGAGGACGTAGTGAATTATCATAAGTAGATCTCCAGACAATTATGCTATGTACTGCTATACTATTAAATAAACCATAGTAAAAACACCGGAGAGACTTTACATCCATAATTTTGTTGAGTTTTGCAAATTCATACAAGACATATTTTAATTGTGATGTTATTTTGTTGATGTGTATATTCCATTCCATATTATTGTCTATTATCAAGCCTAAATACTTAGTATTCTTAACTCTTATTAGTTTATTGTCATTCATAAATATGTTGATATCTAAAGGCTGAGTGTCATTGTAGTTAGTAAACGAAATGTACTGAGTTTTGTTTGTATTTACAGTTAATTTATTTTCAACAAACCATGTATTTATTAGGGCTAAATTTTGATTCGTTTTTTGCTCAACTTTGTTTCACATTTTATCTTTAACCAATAAAACTGTATCATCAGCGTAGGATACTAAACTCCCTGATGGAAGCAATCAGAGTAGGTCATTTATGTATATAAAAAATAAAAGTGGTCCCAGTATTGTACCCCATATTAATTATCTATTTATCACTCTTAAAGCCACCAATATTTACAGACTGTATACGTCTTCTTAAGTAATTTTGTATTAGAAGATTTGCTTCTCCTCTAATCCCATATCTGTCCAGTTTATAGAGTAAAATATTATGATTGACAGAGTCAAAAGCTTTTGCTAGATCAACAAACACAGCAATATTTGGTTTGCTTTTATCAAGACCTTTGTAAATAAAACTTGTGACTCTGTCAAGAGCATCACTTGTGCTCTTCTTTTTTCTAAAGCCATATTGATCTTCAGAGAATAATTTATGTTTGTCTAAAAATTTGTATATTTTATCAAAAGTTAATTTTTCAAAAATTTTGGCCATATTAGAAATGAGGGATATAGGTCTGTAATTGGTCGCTTTATGTTTGTTACCGCTCTTATATATTG
>JAPYYV010007514.1:0-22602 GCA_030522625.1 Copidosoma aretas | reverse complement strand
TATTTCCATCATTAAACTCCTATAGCTTTTTTTTACTGGCTATTTCATAATAGGAGCCACTTTGGAAATCATTTCATAATAGGTGACTTTACCTTAAATGGTAAAAAAACTGAAAAGCTGAAATTTGAAGTTATTTGAAGTATAAATACTTTTCTCACAATCTTTATATCTGTGATAATTTGGGATATAATTTTATATTTATTACATATATTCATTGTAAGGTGCGTGCTATAATATGATACTTGTCGAAGCCAAACATTTAAAATCAACATGACAATAACATTTATTTTACGACAAAACATTTTAACATGAATTTTTACAGCTTTTACGGCAACATACGTGAAATTTTCACGGGCCGTCTAGTAATTTCGGTTAAGGTTCCAGAGGGTTTGATCGCAGAACGCTCGAGTGGGCAAACTAAATAAAAAATCATCCTATATTAGATTGTCATTTTAAATAGAGATTTTTTTTCTTACATTATAGTGTCATACGTCCGGGTATTACAAGAATCCACTACTCAAGGCACTTGATACTTGGAAAAGAGATAATGAAAGGCATAGGTGGCCTCCACATTATAGGAAGGGGGATAAGGGGTAAATAGGCCATTTTGCTGCGAGAAGGTCGCCCAACCTTGCACTGGGAGCATTACGGGGAGTAAGGGCAAATGTGAAGATCCACAGAGGTGCTTGCTCGAAAAAGTCACACCGGCACTGAATTAAACCGCGGTCTCCTAAATAACTATCACCCTGTAACATCTCACGCAGCCCCAATATCACACTAAGCTTACCCTATATTCCTTACAAATCACGTTGTTATTGTAATTGTTTCGCTGTGTTTTAAAACAATTTATGATTCCAGTTCATCCTTTTTTTTCTTCCCCAGATCTTCCAACATCCACCAACAATTTATTTTTTAACCCCCCCCCCCCCCTCCCCGCCTCACTAACTACACACTTACTTTTCACAGCTTTTCCATAAAATACCGAGAAATCAATTATATTTCTTTTAATTTTATGTTTCTTGTCCCCACATACCCCTACAATTTTCTTACGAATTCCTCCTCATTCCTTTACACTTCCTTCACACCCCGTTAGATACTCTCGTTTTATTTTCCCCGTTTCACAACGAGCCACCATACCCAATAACAGTAATCCCTCAAGCACTGCTATATGATAAAGTCCACATGGTACCTAACTGCACTTTTTATCTTTTAAATAAGAATCGGAGATACATGATATATTGTTTGAAGTCAAACATTGTAACTAACGTATTATAAACCTTAGCTGATATTTGGGGCGCTGAACAGTCAAGAGTTCTCATGCTTTTTTGGATCTCTTTACTGGTGGCTGTAAATCAAAACAAATTATATCAGATCAAATAATGGTTTTTGTGACAGTTTTATTTATATCAAAGTATACTTTGATCTGAAATAAAAATGATTAAAAAAAGTTATAAAAATTAATGCACTGGTTAATAAATATCACTACAGAAACACAGTTTGACGATTTCCAAGATTTTTTGTACTAAGTACTTACAAGTAAATAGTATTTTTTAAAACAAAAAAAAAATTAAAAAAAAAAATTAAAAGATTTTAAAGAATAAATGTGAGTGCATTTAAATTGCATAAGAATAATGTTTTGATTCCAACCGAAGGACGGTAATTATGCATTCAAATAATAATATTTTTTTATATATATGTACAATTTACTTTTATAAAAATATAAATTTTCATTGTGATTCGGGCTATTTTTTATATTCCAAATACCTCTTTCTATACTATTATATTACTCTCAGAATTGTTTTAAAATGTATTTTGAATACAACTATGATCGTAATCGTCACTTGTACATACCTTAACGTATAGTTACCCAGTAAAAAGAAATGGTTTTATTAAGAACAAACTTAATTAGTTAAAACTTCGAGCTTGCGACTTATTTATAGTGATAAAAAATGCTTATACCAAAGAAAATTGTTATCTCTACAATAAAAAGGTAAAGAAAAAGAGCCTCCAGTATTCAAATTTGTTATTGGGATAAAAGCTCAGATACTTACATCTTTACCAGAAACAATTTTAGCCTTTACGTTACGCTCAAGCTATTATGTTATTAACAATATTGTTCCATTAGAAATCATTCCAAAATAAAATGACTCCTCATGAACACAACGAAGGAATTAACTATTAAATTCTATGTATGCGGTGAATGACCTTCTTATATAGCATTTAAAAATTCTAGTGGACAATTTGGTAGAATGTCATTATCAGTCATAAACTTCTCTATGGATTGCATAGTCTACACTGAAGTAGTATATTCTCTGGCCACTAATTTCGGAATATTATTATTTAAAAGAAAAGTGTATTCATTATAAGATGTTGAAATTACGCTATTAACTAAGGAATCTCAAAAGTTGACAAAAAATTTTAACCTGATGTTTTGTATGTTCCATTTCTCGGCGATTTTTAACGTTTTAATTCCTTCTTTACTGATTTCAATAAGGAAGATAAAAATTGTTTATTCATTGAACAAATACTAAATATTTACTTTAAATTTTGAAGATGGGCAATGTATTTGATATTTATTTTGTTTATCTGATGATTGTATTTTTATTGATTAATTTTTATGCCAGAACACTTTCGAAAAATCACTACCTCGAGTAAGATGTTTGTCATCAAAAAGTAGACCAGTATTACATAAACTTTGTCAAGTTCCGTTGACAGTTTCCAAGGCTTTCTTAGGAGTCATTATTGCTTCATCCAAAGTAATAACTTCAACTTAGAACAACTTTTTTTGTCCAAGCTCGATTCTAAGAATAAAATTTGGAGTCTAAATGACAAAACTCTCACTAATTAGTATTTTTAATACCTCCCACTAATCAGAAAATACCTTAGCTTTGTTTCTTTATTTCAGTAAAAGCAGGCAGTTCCCTGATAACAATTCCAATAGATACAATAATATATTTAAGTAAAGTTACTGCAACTACATAAACCTATAATCTTCGCTCTTAGAACTGCATTACTAAAGCCCCTAAAATCCTATAGCACAATACTAAATCAGTTTCGAATAAAATGAATAATTATGATTGAAATACATTTTTAAGACATTAGAATCAATCGTATCACTATCAATAAATTGTTATGGTATTACTATGTAATACGACTACATGTAATTAGTGTTATTATTTACCTATGATTTAATTTATTTATATCGTGAATACAAAATAAGTCTAAACATATATATAGTAAACTATGCAATACTTACACCACTTGACTCACTTTTAAAATTTTATCCATTAGTTATTTGCTGGCTTTCCAAAGCTTGGGATGTTAGGATCTAAGGGTATAGTCAAATAGTGTAACATATCATTATTTGTTTCTTATTCTTACTACCCATTAATACATTGATAATTTGGTCCTGTACAAATACCAAAATACTTGATTTTATATAATGTGTCTTACTATGACCTTCATCATTCGTGTCATATAGAATCGGAAATTAAAATTTTTTTTTGGATGTAAATTTTCTGTGTGCTATAAAGATCCGTTTCGTTATGTATTTTACAAAATCACTCAGGTACTATGAATAAAACAACAATTTCTCAGATGATAAGACCAAATAAACTGTATATCATGTATATATAATTAATTATCAATCTATAAATCAGTACCTATAGGCGATACTTTAGTCTCATTTAAAATGGTTCTTCATTGTTATATGGTGACTTTCTGGAACTTTCAGTGCAAGGATCTAAGGATATATGATTTTGTATTACATTCTCATTTATTTCTAATTTTCACTACCCATTCATACAGTTAGGATTTATTGCCTGAACAATACTAGCATACGTGATTATACGATTTTTTTTTTCTTTTAACAATCATCTTTTCCGCTGTATAAGATCTGATATTTAAATTTTTGTCATTTGATGGTTACTTTTCTATAAGTCACCTTAAGGACCCCACCGAGATGTTTATTACGAAATCTGATCATTGTAAAAACTTTTTTGGCATCCATACTGCATTCAAAATCTTAAATCTCATATTATACAGCAAATATGTAATCAGAGACGTTGAAAACTTATTTATACGAGAATTTAAGCGTAATTTATCTTTATAACATCAAAATCATGCATAGATATGCTTAAAGTGTCATTTTTTTGAGGTTTTACGAGAAATAAAAGGAGACTGTGGTAAAAATAAAATATCAACATTCATGCGTAAATTTGTACAGTTCCTTTTTTCTGATAATTTATTCGAATAAAGTGTCTTCGAAAAAACTCGTATACTTAGTTTTTTTATATTTTTATAATTAACAATAGTTTGGCTGACTATATTAGATCTACCGTTTATAATTTTTTGTATTCTGTTCAAAATTTTCTATCTGTAATCCTACAAACTCAAACTTACTATTTTTAACGGAATCCAGTAATCTTTGAACGGAAGCTGGCTACCGTCCTGAATCAGCCATAAAAAATCTTAAATTTGACCGTGAATTTGTCATCAGCGACGTCAGAAACCATTATATCTAAGAACTCTTCCGTATCCTATCGTGTTGCTATCAGTATGATACATTGGTGTACTGTAAATTTGACTTTTTCAGGTTATTCTGAAAAATATCAAAAATATTGGCTGCAACAGAAAGTCTGGCTCCACAGATCAATAGAAAACTTGATGACGAAAATTTAAAAAAAAAAGAAGAAAATTGACTTTAGATAGTGCGTTCAAACAAAAAAACCTACTTATGTCTTACTGTGGCACTTGTAGCTAAACATGTGATTAAAGTTGGTCAGACAGAAACTGCTTGAACAGTTACGACCAGAATTAGGACGGTAGGATTAAACACGAGTTCCTCTAACCCCACTTAGCGATAATCGACTCCACGTGCGCTTAATTCTGTAAAATTCGATCTTCAAATTTGTATGCAATTTACACTGTCTCTTTTACAATCGATCTACCGAGAGACATAACAAATTTCTCGTTGAACCGCAATATAACAAAGCAATTTATTGGAAAAAATTTATTATTTAAATAAATACTTGAAAGAAACTTGAAAAAAATAGTAGCCCTTCTACGATTAACATGAAATTGTTTTTATGTATTGCAACAAATATAGGCTAAATTTATTACTATCTGCGACAAGGTGGAGAGTTTTCAGCAACGATCTAGAAACGAGGTAAAGAACATTTAACGCCGATCTTAAGACTCTTTGTGACAAAATCAAAACGAGCTAGGAATTTTATTTGCGACGAATCAGACACAAAGTAGTTTTGCTATGAACTGAAGACTCATTAGGAACTAGCTAGTGACGAAGTTTAGAATATTTTGCAACTTACTTAAAACTCTTTTGCGAAAAGCTAAAGGCGAAATTAAGACTACTTAGCGACACACTTAAGAATAGTTTGGGATGAACTTAATACTTTTTTGCGACGAACTTGAGACAAGTATAGGGGCAATTTTTGACGAGCTGGAGACTCTTTTACAATCTGTTGAATCATATACCTTAGATATTCAAAATTTCTTCTTAATTCAATTACGATATTTTGATTTGTAATACTTTTAACTATGTTTTGTTAATTATGTTTCGTGGTAAGGAACAGTACGACAAAACTTGAAGTTATAAATTTATTTGAAATATAGAGATAAGTACATGGTCATTTTTCAAAGTAATAAAACTAAAAGAAATGGGAAAAATTGAGGAGAGACGTCAAACCAAATTTTTGTACAAAATATTAATAAATTCGTAAAAACAATCAGATTTTTCAAACCATAAAGTAAAATTGTTGTAATGGTCACTAATTATAGAATATCAGGAAAGTGTATCAGTTTTTTCCTTGCAGGCACTTATTTGTTCTGTTTATATCAAGCAATATTACAATAATTTTGTATAATTATTTTAAGTAATTTTTCGAGTAATATTATGCTTAACATAATAAAAATCAAGTAAGTCATTTATTGATGGAAATTTCACTTTTTAAGTTTTGCTTGCCACAAAATAGCGTAATAAACAATTTAAGTAATCAAATAACAGGTAGATAGTGGATGATCAAGAAATGTATTTAAAAAACAAATTGTTAGTAAGCATATAATAAACTAATTATTCGCTGGACATAAGATTGTAATGGATGCATTGCAATGTATTTTTATTGCATTTTGTTTATTTATTTATTGTACACTGTCTATAATTTAATATCATCAATTGCATGATATATACCCTGAAATAGAAGGAATTCGTATATGTTAAATTCGAAAATTTATTTTCATACTGACGATTGCACATCACTCATCAAACGGTAAATATTTTATGTGATTATTTATTTATTTACTTATACAATATTGTGCTCTTTACCTAATAGGAAATGTACAATAAAGGTGTTTATAAGTAGTAGCTGACACGCACAGCTAGTGGTAAAAACTTAAATAAGAAAAGTAAAAGACAAAAATGACCTTTAACGAATGAAAATCTGTAATTGAACTTCTATAATATAAGTTACGAAGTGCAAAATTTGTTTTATAGTAGCAAATTAGGAATTAACAATACATAGTACGCCTAGATCATTCCAAAGTGACGTTTAAAACTTGTTTTAAATAGCCCGATGCCGGAGATGTTTCGTAAGGAATCAGACAGTTGGTTAAAAAGGCGTAGTATTCTTGGTATAATAGAATTTTCGATGATAGAGTGAGTACAGTTAGTTTTAGCTAGTTATGCAGGATTTCTAATAAAATAAGATATATATCTTTAGTTCAATTATGATATAAGTTCGTTGCCATTGATGAAGTTATGAGAAATTTTGTAAGTGAAGATGCAATCGTGTCATAAATAGATTCTCGATAGCGGGTTAATGTGAAATAATGATGATTGTAATCATGGTTAACATAACTTATTAGAGAACCAGATTTTGCACATAAAATATATATTAGTTTATTACATGCGTTCTAATATGGTTATGTCTGGCTCTGTAAACGGAGATCAAATAATGAATCCATTCGTTAAGATCGAAAGAACCATGGATGTAAAAAGGTAGTTACTTCAGGTAGTATGTTGAAAATCACTGTAGTACGATACATAAAGCCAAATGTTTTAGAGCCTTTGCTGAGGACAGAAGATATGTGACCAGAAAAAAATAATGAACTGTCAAAAATGATACGATGATCTTGGACCTCTTTAACTCTAGCTAGCAACAAATTACGTATGAAACAATTAAAAGAAAATGGTATCGAGGCTCTGCGAACGAAAGATAAAACTTGGCATTTGAAGGCGAAGTTTGGGTGTGGCTGCCTACTATGAAACATGATTTTACATCCTCTGCATATGTCAAGAATTCAACAATAGAATAAAATGGCGCAAAGTCATTATTAAATAAAATTAAAAAAAAAGAACTGAGGTGTGATCTTTGAGGCACTCCGGAAACGACTGGCTTGAAAGTAGAGGTGGCACCAGCGATACGAACTTCGTTTTTTTAATCAGAAAGATGCAAGGGGAGCCAGCACAGTAATTTACTTCGATAGCTAAGTAAATGGTGTTTGGCTAGAACAAGATCATGATTGACAGATTTAAAATAACAAGAAAAATGTATCTAAATAGTGTCAACTTGGAGACCTTGATCGATGCAAAAGAGACAAAATTAGTGAATAATGTAAGATTGGTTATTATTAAACGGCCTTGCATGAAGCCATACTGGTGAAAGATGATCAACGAGAGATAACAATCCGAAGCATGTCCGGCATTAAATAGGTCTAGTGGTCTGTTTCGTGTATTCAAAATGGAAATTGAACTATCATTTTTGACATCAGATTTGTTACCCTTTTCATATATTGGAAAAACAAATGATGTTTTCCTAGCGAATAGAAAGTAATATTTACTGAGAAACCCATAAAATAGATGTAAGATGGATTTGCTTCACATAGGCCAGTATTTATCTAGAAACTATTGACGGATACTGTCAGGATCAGAGCTGACTGATTCCTTAAATGATACAAAGGCATGCCTCAGTGATACATGTGTTACAGTAAAAAGGGGCAGGATGGTGCTAGCTTACTTGTATAAATCGTATGTATGACTCTAATGCGAAAATAGTGCACAAATATTCTTTTAAAACAGATTTGTACTTTGAGATCAATGAACTAATCTATAATCGGTAAGTGACATTGTATTAGGAACCTTATTAAAGGCTTTAATATTATTTAGAAACTTCCAAAAAGACCTGAAACTGCGATCAACATCATTTTCGATTCTTGAGATGTAATTATTGAGATGAACAATATGTGTGAAATGTGTAATTATAGAGATCTTAATCTTCTAAATTCAGAGCAAGGAGACTTTTCATAGTTCTGCGCTTGAACAATGTAATTATTTTTTTGTACAATTTTTCGGATTTACTCTGACGTTTACCAAGAAAGAAACTGACTGAAAGATGGACCATGGAGAGGGACGTGTGTTTTGATTCGATCACTAATGATGCAATAAAAATAACTTACACTGGTTCAAATATCCTCTACCACGGTAATAGCCTCTCATTTATTTGCCTTGAGGGCTCGATTTATAATGGTATAATTAGCTTAATAAAAGTTTCTGTGTGTAGAATCATTTGAATCACTTTAAATTGTACAAGACACTGTAAACTTGAAAAAACTTTAGTCGGGATGTTTGTCACAGGGCAGAAGGGATTCTTTTATTGGCACAAGGTTGACTGCGGTCCAAGAAGCAAAAAGGAGGTCCAGCGAGTTGGCTTTATTGTGGTGATTTGAATAAAGCTGAAGTAAATTGAAAGAATTTGTTGCATTGTATAGGTTGTATGTGTTTGTGACTATATCCAGTATCAGGTAATGCAAGAGGGATAGTGTAGACTTATCATTCCAGATTACATGGGGACATTAAAGTCTCCACATACAATAATATTGTTGTGGTCAGAAGATTGAGCATATTTGTCCAGCAAATTAAGAAGGTCTGTGAATACAACTGTTGATTAGTTAGAAGGTATATAAGCAGCTGCTGTCAAGAAATGCTGATCATTGGATGTTATGCTGGCGAAGACTGATTCTGATGCTGTAACGTAGTCGAGGACACTGGGAGACAAGATTTCATCAATACTAACGAGTATACCACCACCCCTAGATGCATTAGATGCAGTTCTGTCACAACGGTAGATTGAGTATCTATACAGTTTCATTTAAGATGTTTCAATGTGCTTCTTGAGCCAGGTTTTAGTAAGGACAAAGACTTCGGGAACTATCAATAACTGATAGAGATAGTTGCGAAGTGATGCTTACTGATTGATTATAGAATGTGTATTAATAGAGATGTGGAGGCTGTGGTGAGCATTTATGCGTTTTTAGGAGCACTTTTGTTTTAAACTGATCCAAGCAAATCAGCTTTAGGTATAACTTGTATATATTTCTACGTAAAAAGTTTATTTGGATTTTTTCATCGTGATTCTTAATCGTACTGCGTAGTTGTCGTTTTATCCGAAGCCACGGATATACCCTTAGGAAACCTACTCTTATTACCCAGACCTCGTACAACCCCACTTTTGGATGCTATTTCGACAAGAATCGGTCGGATCTTACCTTTAGTATATTAGCCTAATCGTGATACCGTCAGTCTGAAAAAGTCGATATTTTGTATGGGCCCAAGAACAGTTAAGACCCTTGCAGAATCTAAGTAAGCATCTGGTTGGTGTGAAGAATCAGAAATACCAAACATCAGTCAGCTTGGCCAAACTGACTAACGCATTGCGCGTTGCTTCAACATCAACCTGAAGGGACACCAGATTACTAGCAATACAATGAATTTTTTTATTTCAGCGCAAGCAGCATTAAGTTGTAAAACAGAGGATTGGAATTCTGATGGTGCAATAAGAAAGATAGTGTTACCTCCAGCAATGGTGTATTTTTTCCAGCCATACACAAAGAGAGGCCTCATATTTTTCAATACCAGTACCTTCTGCTCGGACTCACTTACCCCAAGCAGTTTATCGTAGCGTGGAAAAGATCTCCGTAGCAGGTGCCAGAAATGATAGTCAAAGAGGCATTAAAGATGAAGTTACAGAAGATGCATGTTGACATTTGATATTGAGGGTGCAGCTGCTCGCGCGTACAAGCAGTAGTAAGCAAGCACCAGGTGATGTGAGATAGTAGCGAACTACGAGCAGCAGCAGCGGGTGCAAAAAAAAACGTTCCAAACTATAAACTACAAAATAAAAACAAAAAATTTCATGTAGAAATAAAGAAAACAAAGGGGCAAGGAACTTTTTAGAAATTTATGACAGCAGCTCCATCTGAAACCGTTCGGGGGGTTAGACAAGGTTTTCAAAAACAAAATCAAACGGTAGCGCAGAAAAATGTATTTTTTAGGTTTTTTTTCTATATTAAGCATATTCGCTCAAGAATGTTGCAAAATTCAATGGACTAATATATTTCTAACTCTACAAAATACACCTTTACCGAACTTTCGTATTATTTTATTGTAGTATGTCAAAAGAGAGCTTTAATTATATTTTAAAATTAGTACAGTCGGGGAGAATCCCTCTTAAAAATTGTTTCTATTAAGCTCAGTAATTTAAATATCACTTAATGATGTATATTGCATTTATTTTATTTTCGAGACCTGCAAAATACAGTGACATTTTTATAAAATCTTTTATAGATTGATATCAAAATATAAATTATACTAAATGGACTGTTCTTAAAGATCTAGAGCTTTATGTAAAGTCATGATGAGGGTGTAAGCAGTTGACGCGCAAAGCACGCCGGAGGAAAAGCTCTCCATGTATGTATACATATAATACAGTTAGTTCTGTGTTGAATAAAAAGGTTCATAAGCAATAAGAAAAAGTCTAGCATCCCTCATAGGATAAATGACTCAAGAAATAGAAAGGAAAGATAATATATGAACAAAAAATCCCATAATCTTTAAGAAACGTAAAAAATACAAGATCATTTGCAATCAGTTTTAAAAGTGCAAAAAAAGTAAGCAATTTATTTAGCGTTACCCAGAATGCATAACGTAGAGGTAGACATGCTATGCATTACATGTGAATGTGTTGGAGTGCATACAAAAAAAAATTTTTGTAACCAGAAAAATAGATTATAAATAAATAGATATCAATATCTTAAATAATATTATAATATGACAATCACTATATTATTAAATAATATCATAAAAAAGGGGTCTATGGACCCCCGGTCAGAACAAAGTTCCTTTCGCTTTTTGGTAGGATTCTGCTATAGGGCACAGTAATTGTAATTTGTGTTATACAAGAATAAGTTAATAGAGTTGAATTAAAAAAAAATAAAAATAAATTCTGTATACACACATACACATACATAAATCTGTCTCATTCAGGGATACTTAGTGTACACATAATTTTACGTAGCCTTCAGACTCAACGAAGGAATGACATTTGTAGTACATACAACAGTTTTGAAATAATATTTTGTCATAATTACGTGTCATTGAATTTTTTTCATGACTTTTAACTATTTTTATTAGTATAATGTAGTTACAAATGAGGATAAACAGAATACAAAACACTTTCAATTTATATATACTGAAGTTACAAAGCCAGAATCTAGCTCACTCTGGCCAAGTGGATAAGGTATTCGCCTTCTGACTAACCGTGTCAAGGTTTGAATCTCCCCAATATAAGTATACCTACATAGGTAATTACTTGTTAAGCGCTTATTACGTATGAAAAAACTTTAATCATGGGAGCATGTGACTGACTGATGGAAATTGAACGCTTCCATTATTCGCATGTTCGTACCTTAGCTGTAAAAGGGGCCCAGGTAAGCATTCATTACATCCCCGTCACGATTTCCACCATGCAGCAGTATAGAGAGAGGTTATAAATTTAGATGTATACATCTATATTTATATTATGGTATAATACGTCCGGGGTATAGTGTATTATCACAAGGATCCACTACTTAGGGCCCTCGAAACTTGGGAAGAGGGAAGGGGTGGAAGGCCTCACCATTACAGAGAGGGAGTGGGGAATGAATAGGCAATTTTGCTGCGAGCAGGTCACCCACCCATTCGCGAGAAGCATTGCGGAAAATAAAAGCACACGTATAAATTCACAAATATGCTTGCTCGAAAAAGCTGCACTGGTCCGAAATAAACATCGGTCTCATCCTAGAGCAGCTGCGGCGCACCGTCATAGTATGCATGGCAGAGAGAGAGACGGACAAGCGGACTGCAGTATGCAGTATGTGCAGTCAAAGCAGTAAACATATACATGTGTACACATACACAGCTATATATATATATATATACCATCCTATACATAGATATATGTCGGTACATAAAATGTAGGGTGGCTGTGGGCAGTATTGCGTGAAAGTACACATGTTTAAATTAGCGGTAAAATTGAAGAAAAACCACCGTAAATATATATTGTCGTAAAGTGGGGCAGAGAGGTCTTTCCAAATAAAGGAGATATTGTTAGAATTTCTCTTATCATTTTGAATTAAAAAAAAACGAAATACTGCTCCGCGCCATCCCACGCAAACCCGCGCCGTCCCGCAGTTAGCCCACATTTATTAAGGGGCCGCCCCACATGCCACCTTATAAATTACGGAGGTTTTTCTTCATTTTCTCCGCTAATTCGGAGCCTGTATCGGCGTAAAATTTTACTTTTCCATCTCTTTGCTTAAATCCTGTCATAAATACCGTAGGAGGGGTGATACCTGCCAGAAGTATATTTATAGTTTTGCGAGAGAGTTCGTTTTTACTCTCCTTTTGCGCTTTTTCCGTTCGAGGGCTGTTTCGAGGTAACTTGTTATATTCTATCGCATCTGTACATGCTGCTACATTTTTTTTCTGATTGTGCACTCGGTGTGATTCATTCGCCAAATTGTCCCTGAACTGCATCGGGTCTGTATTATTTTCGTATACCTCTTTTTGTTGTTCTCCCTTCCTTTCAAGCCAAAATTCATCTGCCTTAGCCGCGTTCAATTCATCTGCCATAGCCGGTGCTTGGGGAGCGCGCCGAGCATCTTGGCAGTTTAAATTCTCCGAGTGGGGCTTATCTGCTCTCATTTTCTGCGAGTAATTTCTGCGTTCTCTGTTTTGATTTCCGCGACGCTGATTATACCAGCGATAATTCTTATTCCAGTTTCTATTGTTGTTTCTTCAGTTTTGATTATTTAAGTTCCCATTAGCCCCGATTAGTCTGCTATTGTAATCACCCCCATATTCGTTCCGTGACCGGTTATTAGGGTATCTATTGCTACCACGCTCGTATCCTCTTGGTTGCTGGTGGCTGTTATAGCTATTTTTATTATAATTATTATAATTCCTATAATTAGGGTTTGGGTTGTTTTGTTCTGTGTCGAAACGATGATTATTGTAATTCCTATAATTAGAATTCAGGTTGTTCTGCCGTGTGTCGTAATGTTAGTAATTATAATTCCTATAATTCAAATTCGGTTCGTTTTGTCGTGTGTCGTAACGTTGGTTATTATAATCAGGCCTACTTTCGTTCCCCTCCGCAAATCTTTCGTACAGTTCTTCGGGTGGTCTATCGGGATTTGTTATTCTTCCATTTTTTGCATCATTCCACAATTTTTTGCAGCCACTTGTAGAATGCAGGCAATATTCCTGGCAAACCGAACACCATTTTTTACTCGTTAATCCGTTCCAGTCGTCCGTATTGTCCTTTTTCGATGGGCACCTCGCTCATTATCATACCTATCCTCGGATTTTCCCTCTCCAAAAAGCAGTACTCTTCCGTAGCGTATGTGTTCTATTTCCCTCTGCCCGTTTGGCGTAGGCTCATCTCGCTGTCAACGCTTGTCGCTGCCTCGATCGCTTCCGTTGACTACAAACTGTTTTGCAGCCTCTCTATCTGCGCTATTTTTTAATGCGGTTTTCTGTATTCCCGACAGGTGTGCACTCGAGTCATGGGTCATCATGATGCGATTATGCAGTCGTTGAGCGTGACCGCCGTATTGTATAATCGACTCACTATTTTGTTGGGTTATCATTTTTAATTCAGCTAACAGTGTGTCGGCACCCCCCATGCTCCCAAATCGTCGCGATAGTACTAGCAAAAAGTCATCTGTACTGTTAAACAGCGATAACCGAGCGCGAAGTTGATCTGCCGCTATGCCTCTTAATTTGTCCCCTAGTGTTCCAATAATTTATTTCTTATACTGCCGCGGGACTGTTGTTTTCGCCGCTTGCAACATCTGCTCGAAAAGTGAAAAGTTTTTCGGGTCCCTGTTAGATACAGGGATGCCGCTTGTCACGCTGTTTACCTAGGCCAGTGCATTATGATGCGTGTTAAAGAGCTGCGTATTCTCAGTTTGCTGTTGGTTTGAAACGGGGTTTATAAAGTTGGTGTTTAGCTGAGTCGAAACCTGTAGGTTTTGTAAATGTTGCTCGAAATTATATGTATCCGTTTCGCGAGATTCGGCCATTCCGGTGTTTGTGCTCTAAGACCGTATTGATTGTTGAACCCATATCCTCCCCGTTGCTGCTCTAACATTTCCTTCGAGCGCTCTGAGGTGAATTGCTGCATACTTTGTGCCGTTTGTTGTGTATTTTGTCGTGACGGCTCATTCCTGTACGTATTTTCGTTTCGTATGTTTTCCATTGCCCCGTTTCCTGGCATGTGTTCCACATATCTCGATGTTGACCCATTTGTTATTTCCTGTGCCTGCTTATTGGGCGGTCTTATTTTTTCTTTCCCCACTAACTGTTTTGGTGGCCAAACTTTCTCCATGACTATTCCCAGTTTCATCTTTTTCAACAATTTCATCATAAGAATACGTTTTTTTCTATTCATTTTTTCCTAATCTGCTTGGCTCTCTGGACTATGTTCTAACACCACGGTCAGGATTTCTGATTTCGATTCATTTTCAGTATCCGACATAATTGCTTTCCCCCCATCACTCAGTGTGTCGTTTTGTGGCCTCTCGTGACTAGCCATTGTGTGCCTGAAAAAAATAGCGTCAGGTTCTAATTACCTATACCGTCGCTGTGACACGAGATCAACCTGTTCCGCGCCATATATAAATTTCTATAATTTACTCTAGTAGTTCTTTTCGGCCATTTTCCTGACGGGTCTAAGCTGCTTGCGTCAAATTATCCCAATTGATTATCCATAATACCACCCTTCTATTTAACAAGTGACTACTTACTTAGGTGACACGCCTTCAAACAACCAAAAAAAAAAAATCGTGACGTAATACAAGATGATAAATATTTTTATGATCACACTAACCCGAACAAGCTCTTAATATTATAACCCTGGGACAGTACAAATGCATTAGAATGTAATTCCACTCCACTAACCTGGTATTTACTGCCAAGATTATGATGACCAAGATGCTTCCGGACATCATGGCCTGTTCGGTCTTCGTTGATAGTCCCCTGGATGTCCTTCCTCCTGATGATGCTGATCTCCTGGCGGCGCGGGCGTCTCTGGCTATGGCCGATTTACTGCAATGATGACTCTCTTTCTGCTGTAGTCCTTATTACTTCTAGAACGACACTATGTGTGTTTCACTGAAAATTGCGTAAAAAAAAAATCACGATCGACCGCGCGTGAAAAAAATAAATCCTATTATTTTATCCAATTAAATTCGCAATAGCCAACCCACCTCTGAAACTTAACTGTTACGTAGGTTATGATGGCCTTGGGATGCTCGCGGAATAAAATATACAAGGACTTAAATATACTTCGTTTATTAGGTAATGATCCAAGAGAAGAGTAGAGCCGCAAGAGTACCTATCGCATTGTTGGTCCGCCGTAGACATACTTGTTTCTTCCTCCCTAGCTAACTCCCCCCTCTCTTTCGCTGCCACTCTGTGGTAGACTCACAAAAAAATGGGGCGCCTGGAAACATGGCTACGATATTTTACATGACACCTGGAAGACAGCGTAAAGATAATAGATAAAATGATAAATAATTATAAAATTAGCAATACAACGTAAATCCGAAGCTACTAAACCCGGTCACACAGGAAAAAACGAGGTAGAAAAAGATAAACTTCTGAATTATTATAAAAATAACGGCGGGTCGCTAATCGTAAGTTTTTGACCCCAGGAACCCACGGGCCAGTAAGATGATTTTTTATTTAAATTAAATATAAAAATCAAAACATAGCCCTAATATTAAGCCCATAATTCTGATCTATCGGCAGACAATAAGTTTATATATTCATTTAATTCACTATTAAAACCACAACATAACCAGAATTCTTAGCTTCTCAGCACATTAACCCAGGGGATACTGATTGAATATTGTAATTACATAAATTATCATCAATAACATAAATTTAGTCCTAAGCTATCAGACCCAGTAACCCATACAACAGCAAGTTAATAATTTCAATAAATCAATTTTTTTATGTGGTATAACATAACCTTAATCCTAAACTTTTCAACCCTGTAAACCAAAGGACAGTTAAAGAATATTTGAATAAATCAATTATCGTAATGTAATGACATTACCTTAATCCTTAGCTTTTTAAACCTCGAAACCCATAGAACAACAAGTAGATAATTGATTTAATCAACTATTATAAATATAACAACATACCTTACATCGAAAGCTTTGTGACTTATTAACCGGGAAAAGGCCGGATTGCAATTTTATTCCAATTATAAATTATAAAAATAGCATCTTGAACAAGTCCTTGAGCTTTTGGACCCAGTAACCTAAGAGACAGCAAATTATTGATAAATTAAGAGATATATTAATCAAAAACTGACAAAATATCTAAAATTTTAAGCTATATAACCTTGAAACCATGAGAACAGCAAGTAAATAAAAAATAAATTCTAAGATTATCGTAAAATAACATCTTCTCGCAAATCCTAATGGTTCTAACTTAGTTACCCGGGGGGCCAATAAATAATTTTTACAATAGATTGATTATAAAACTTGAAACATAACCAAAAAGACAGCACAATAAAATTTTTATTTATTCTATCATAATCATTTTCTTATCAATTAAATCTTTAAATATAAAAACATTATCTGAACCCTTAGTATTTCAACCAAGTAACCCATGAAACAGCCAGTTAATATAACTATATCAATATTTGTAAGTTAAACATCATAATCTAAATCCTCAGCTTCATAACCTAGCAACCTAAGAAGAGCGGATAAGTGTTTTAGTGAATCAAATATCATAAATGAGACAACATAACATAGACTTACAAATTTAAAATTTTTACAAAACACTTTAAACATCTAAATTTAATATGGATGGTTCTATAAATCATTTAAAAGAATTTGGAAATTATAGAAAAATTGTATTTTTTAAGTTAGTTCATTAAGACTTTTTCTAGCTACTCTCAAAAATCGTTTGGTAACGAGAGAAAGATTAAATATTTTTTTTTAATTCTCAATCCCTACCTTAATCCTGAGACTTTAACCGAGTAACCCGCAGAAAAGTAAGATATAAAATAGATAAGCTCATAAATTATTATAAGAATAACATCGTTTAGCAAATCCTTAGCTGTTAAAACCAGTAATTAGGGGGGCAGCAAAGCGATTTAAATTAAATTAATTACAAAAATAAAAAAAAAAGCTTAAAATCCAGCTATTTATCCCACTAACTCAGCGAACAGTAAAATAATAACCTAATCAAATCAAATATAAGAATCAATTTATAACCCTAATTCCAAGCTTTTTAACATACTTGCCTAGAAGACAGTAAGTGTCAATTTTATTTTAATTTATTGTAAAAACAACAACATGAGGTACGTGTTAAGCTTTTTAACACATTAACTAGGGAGAGCACTAATAAAATATTTTAATTTGATGTAATATAAGTATAACAACTGACCCTAAATCCTGAGTAAACTGAATAAGTTACCTTAAGATAAGGCAGTTGATTTTTTTATGGATTAAATATGAAAATAACGACATAACCATAATCCTCGGCAATCTAGTCTAGTAGCCTATGGAGCTGCAATATAATATTAATCAATAAATTTTTTCAATCAAAACAACCTTTATCATCAGATTTTTAACCCATTAACACAAGGGATAGTGAGCTAGTATTTTAGTAAACCAAATTTTATAAATATATCAACATAACCTGAATTAAAAGATTTTTTACCTAGTATTCAGGGGATACGTATATTATAAAATAGATAAACGTATAAATTATCATAAAAATACCATAGTGTCGCAAATCCTTAGCTTTTGAACCCAAAAACCAGGGGTACAGTGAAATAAATTTTTTATTAAATCGATTATAAAAATCGAAACGTAACCTCATTTGTAAGCCCATACTACTTTTAACTTAAAAGACAAAAAGCTTACTTATTAATCTATTTATTATGAAAATAACAACATAACCAACATCCTGAGATTTTCAGCTCATTATTCCGGTCGAGCCTAAGTATATATTGTGATTAAATTTATAATTTATTGTAAATATGACAACCAAACCTTAATTCTGAAATATTCACCTAGTTAGTCGAGTAACAGCAAGTATATATTAAGATATTGATTATTACATTGATATCAATATAACCTGTATTCTAAGCATTCAAACGTAGTAACATATGTAACAGCAAGTTAATATTTCTTTAAATCATTCAATATAAACGTCAAAACATGACCTAAATCCCAATCTATTTAACCCAGTAACCCAGGGGCCCCTAAATGAATATTTGTATAAATCGATTATCTTAATACAATGACATTTTAATTCTCAGCTTTTTAAACCTAGCAACCCACAGAACGGCAAGTAAATGATTCATTCGATGAATTATTATGAATTTAACAACATACCTTACATTGGAAGCTTTGTGACTTATTAACCGGGAAAAGGCCGGATTGTAATTATATTCCAATTATAAATTATAAAAATACCAACATAAACAAGTCCTTGTGCTTTTGGACCAAGTAACTTAAGAGACAGCAAGTTAATGATAAATAAACAAATACATTATTATAAAACTAACAAAATACTTTAAATTTTAAGCTTTATAACCTTGAAACCATGAGAACAGCAAGTTAAGAAACATAAATTATTAGATTATCCTTAAATAACATCTTATCGCATATCCTAATGTTTTTAACTTAGTAACCCGGGGAACAATAAATAATTTTTTCAATGGATTAATTATAAAACTTGAAACATAACCAAAAAGACGGCACAATACAATTTTTATTTATTTTATCATAATTGTTTTCTTATCAAATAAATTTATAAATATAACAAAATTACCTAAATCCTAAGCATTTCAACCAAGTAACCCATAAAACAGCCAGTTGATAATACTATAAAAATAATTGTATATTTAACAACATAATTTAAACCCTCAGCTTTATAACCTAGCAACCTAAAAAGAGTGTATGAGTATTTTAGTAAATCAAATATCATAAATGAAACGACATAACCTACACTCATAAGTTAAAAGTTCTAACAAAACTGTTAAAACTCCTGAATTCAATATGGATGGTTCTATAAATCATGTTAAAAAATTTGGAGATTTTATAAGAATTCTATTTTTTAAGATTATATATTGAGAGTTTTTCTAGCAACTCTTAAAACTTTTCTGGTAACGAGAGAAAGTTTGAATTGTTTTTTAATGTTCTTAATCCCTACCTTAATCCTAAGACATTAACCTAGAATCCCGCGGGAAAGTATGATAGAAAATAGATAAACTTATAAATTATTATTTAAATAACATCGTTTCGCATCTCCTAAGCTGGTAAATCTAGTAATTAGAGGGACAGTGAAGTGATTTTTATTTAAATCAATTATAAAAATTAATAAATAAATTTAAAATCCAGCCATTTATCCCACTAACCCAGGGGACAGTAAAATAATTACCTAATTAAATCAAACATACAAATCGAATTATAAGCCTAATTCTAAGCTTTTTAACATACTTGCCTACAAGACAGTAAGTTTTAATCTTATATTAATTTAATATAAATACAACAACATAAGCTACGTCATTAGCTTTTTAACACATTAACTAGGGAGGGCACTAATAAAAAATATTAATTTGATGTAATATAAGTATAACAACTGATCCTAGATCCTAAGATAACTGAATAAGTGACCTAAAGATAAGCCAGCTAATTTTTTTATGGATTAAATATGAAAATAACAACATAACCATAATAGTCGGTAATTTAACCTAGTAACCTATGAAGCTGCAATATAATATTGAATTAATTTTTTCAATTAAAACAATCTTAATCATCAGATTTTTAACCCATTAACACAAGAGATAGTGAGCTAGTATTTAAGTAAACCAAATTTTATAAACATATCAACATAACCTTAATTAAAAGATTTTTTTACCTAGTTTCCGGAGAATTAGTAAGTTAAGAAATAGATAAACGTCTAAATTATCATAAAAATCACACAATGTCGCAAATCCTTAGCTTTTGAACCCTAAAGCCAGGGGGACAGTGAAATAAATTTTTTATTGAATCAATTACAAAAACAAAACGTAGCCTCATTCGTTAGCCCATATTACCTTTAACGCGAACGACAAAAAGCTTACTTATGAATCTATCAATTATAGAAAAAACAACATAACTTACATCCTGAGATTTTCAGCTCATTATTTCGGTCCAGACTAAGTATACATTGCAATCAAATTAATTATAAAAATGACAACAAAACCTTAATTTTAAAATATTAACCTAGTTATTTGAGTAACAGCGAGTAAATTTTAAGATACCAATTATTATATAGATATCAACATAACTTGAATTCTAAGCTGTGACACGTAGTAACCCATGTAGCAGCAAGTAAATATTTTTTCAAATCATTTATTATAAATGTAAAATCATAATTCAAATCCTAATCTATTTAACCCAGTAACCCAGGGGACACTAATTGAATATTTGTATAAATCTATTATCGTAATATAACAACATTACCTTAATCTTTAGATTTTTAAACCTAGCAACCTACAGAACAGCAAGTAAATGATTGATTCAATCAATTATTATGAATGTAACAACACACCTTAAATTGGAAGCTTTGTAACTTATTAACCAGGAGAATGCCGGATTGTGATTTTATTTCAATTATACATTATAAATATACCAACTTAAACAAGTCCTTGAGCTTTTGGATTCAGTAACCTAAGAGACAGCAAGTTATTGATAAATAAACAAATAAATTATCATAAAAACAACAAAATACCTTAAATTTGAGGCTATATAACTTTGAAACCATAAGAACGGCAAGTTAAAGAAATTAATTTTTAGATTATCCTTAAATTATAACTTATCGCAAATCCTAATATTTCTAACATAGTTACCCAGGGGACAATAAATATCATTTTCATTGGATTAATTATAAAACTTGAAACATTACCAAAAAGACGGCACAAAAAAATTTGTATTTATTTTATTATAATTGTTTTCTTATCAATTAAATTTTCAAATATAACAAAATTATCTAAATCCTTAGCAATTTAACCAAGTAACCCATAAAACAGCCAGTTGATAATACTATATCAATATTTGTAGATTTAACAACATAATCTAAATATTCAACTTTGTAACCTAGCAACCTAAGAAGAGTGTATAAGTATTTTAGTGAATCAAATATCATAAATGAAACGACATAACCTACACTCATAAGTTAAAAGTCCTAAAGAAACTCTTAAAACTCCTGAATTCAATATGGAAGGTTCTATAAATCGTTCAAAAAGAATTGAAGATTTTATATTAATTGCATTTTTTAAGTTAATATATTGGGAGTTTTTCTAGCAACGCGTAAAACTCTTCCGGTAACTAGAAAAAGTTTAGATGTTCTCAATCCCTACCTTAATCCTAAGACATTAACCTAGAAACCCGCGGGAAAGTGAGATATAAAATAGATAAACTCATAAATTATTATAAGAATAACATCGTTTAGCAAATCCTTAGCTGTTAAAACCAGTAATTAGGGGGGCAGCAAAGCGATTTTAAATTAAATTAATTACAAAAATCAAAAGATGAGCTTAAAAAGCTACGTCCTAAGCTTTTTAACACAATTACTAGAGAGGGCACTAATAAAAAATTTTAATTTGATGTAATATGAATATAACAACTGACCCTAGATCCTATCATAACTGGATAAGTGACCTTATGATAAGTTAGTTAATTTTTTTATGGATTATATATGAAATTAACATCATAAACATAATCCTCGGAAATTTAACCTAGTAACCTATAAAGCTGCAATATAATATAATTCGAGTCTTTTTTTTAATTGAAACGAACTTAATCATCAGATTTTTAACCCATTAACACAAGGGATAGTGAGCTAGTATTTTAGTAAACCAAATTTTTTAAACATATCAACATAACGTTAATTGAAAGAATTTTCACCTAGTATCCAGGGGATAAGTTAGTTACGAAATAGATAAACGTATAAATTATCATATAAATAACACAGTTTCGCTAATTCTTAGCTTTTGAACCTAAAAACCAGGGGGACAGTAAAATAAATTTTTTATTGAATCAATTATAAAAACAAAACGTAACCTTATTCGTAAGCCTTTAATACCTTTAATTTGAAAGACAAAAAGCTTACTTATTAATCTATTTATTACAGAAATAGCAACATAACTTACATCCAGAGATTTTCAGCTTATCATTCTGGTCGAGACTAAGAATATA
>JAPYYV010007513.1:0-41920 GCA_030522625.1 Copidosoma aretas | reverse complement strand
CAAAAAAGCCGCCCGATCGGCCTCTGCTGACACGGGCGCGGCCTGCGTTCTACCGTGTCGCTTATGCTCATTCCTTTTTTGGCGTCCGGTGGCATCACAATGAGAGAGCATGACCGACCGCCAACGCTTGGACAACAATTTGGTTTGAATCTAAAGATAATTTTCTATTCATATGATGATGAATAATAAAACTTAGTAAGGTAATTACTTTAAAATAACCACGTAAACAAAAAGTAAAAATTAAAACAATTATTAAACTGGGAAATATGAAATGAAATTTAAAATTGGCGTTGAAATTCTTTTCTTGTCCGAGCTACGTTTGTTTACAAGTTACTGGGGTTAATTCTTGACAATTACAAAAAAAAAAAAAATTATTTTCTACTCTTTATTTTAAGTACCCTATAGGGTAGATGGATTCATTCATACCCTTGAACCGTTCGAAACTTGTTCAAGCGCTCCCAAAATGTATATTAGTGAAAAAATTTTGTGATTTATTTTCTTTACGCGGTCACCTTTCGATTTTCCAACTTGTTAAAAAAAAAATACCTAAATATCCAACGCAAATACCGAAAAAGAAACTGAAAAACTTTAAACACTGTAACAAAATATGAATCCGTGTGCGTCAAAGTACAATTCAATGGATTAAAATTGAAATCGATGACTTAAGCTCCAAACGACCATTACTTATTCGGATAAAATTAGTCCAGAAGTGTCTTTCTTGTTGTTTTTCTCCAACAATAATCACAGAATGTTTCTCTTTCGCATTTATTTTTGATAAATTATTTGCTGCTTGCTTTTCATTTTATTGAAATTAGAGACGCGATTATGTTTCACTGATTTCTCTTTAATAGTCATTTATTTTTATTCATAAGTATAATGTGAGTTCTTTATTTGTATACACGTATGATTCCGATCTTTGTCGCGTTACTTACACGCATGAAAATGGCACCGATAAAAAAATTTATTTTGTTAACTTTGTGTCTATAAGTGTATAATCGGTTTTTATTATAGACTCGAAAAATTTTACTCTTTGAGTCTGTTTCCACATGCATACATTCGTGCACGTATATACATACATACATATGCATGTATATGCATGCATTATTTTATATACCCATCGCGCAAAACATGTTTAAACGACGGGGGTGACAACGATGACAACAGCCTGTGCTCTTTTTATCACTTTTTTCGTTTGTATTTATTTTTATCATCTTAAGAATGGCATGCGTATGTACATACATACAAACATAGATACTATCTATTAGATTAATTAGATAGTAAATTATATGTATGTATAAGCAATCCGATTTCGACATACCTATTATTTGATTTGAAATTTCGACAGTTTCGCACTTTTTATTGATTTCTGTCGATTCACGATACGTCACCTACAAACATGACAGATATATATTTCTTTGCAATAACAAATAAAATTCATGAAATAATTATTCATTCTTTTACTATTTAGTCGTTATTCATTAATAGGATTTCTCCATCTTCATCATAAATATTTGACACTAAGAGTTTAACATAGTATTACAAATAAAAATTATCTCAAAGTATAAATGAGCAGTGTATTACATATACAAAAATTACCTTTAAAAAATAAATAAAAATTTCGCGTCGTTCAATTTTCTAAACATTTAAAACAGTCTTGCTGCAAGAAGAGCAATTTAAATGTCTTTATTTTACGAGATTAGAAATCTTCTATAATTTAATTCAATTTAATTCAACTGAGTTATTCAGTCGACGCTTTTCAATACATGATTATTCATATCACCAATATTTGATCATGTTTTGAATAATCGTAAGAATAAAATAGCATTTCTTTCCACACGTATACACGCATTTTGATGATTGTTAAAACAAATCTACTCAATGCTATAACAAATAAATATTAAAGGTTAGATAAAAAACGATATCGACAGTTAATAAATTTTATCCCCAAATTTGAGACTACGAATTAAACGGTAGCTATTTTGAATCTTGAGTCGGCTTTTCTTTTTCATTCAAGTCCATGGTATTCAATTATTGTAAAAATGTGTAGAAAACATCATCACTTGGTTAAATAAATTTCAGTATTTCATGCTCGTCTTGATAGGTTTAATAGATAGGTCATTATTCAAAAGTATCATAACTTGGTCAATAAAAAACTAAAGGACACAAACACATAATCTAATGCAATGGTTGGTGCGAAACGTTTGTAATAAAATAAATATATTGAGCATTCTCATCATTACAATAATAATAATAATAATAATAATAATAATGTAAATAATATGTTAACAGTTGGAAGAAATTTTGTTGCACTTTAGAACTAATATAATATATCTCTGTTATATCTCATACACATAATACGATCGATTGTCACAGTCGCTATATAATTTTACATACGAATCGTTAAAATTATCTCGTATTGACACTTTCTATTAATATGAAATTGGTTAAGGAATTTCTGCAATAAGAATGATAATAATGATAGTATAAATATTAATAATACAACTATGGATAAGTTCTCATTATCGATACCGTTTCTTATCGATTCAATTTGTCATTTGACGAAATTAATTTTATAAAATATATAGCACTGGATGGATTCGATAAAAAATGCTTGTAATGCGCGCACGCGCTAGACAATTATACAATTAAAACGCTCTTCGAAATACTGTAAAATCTCACAAAATACTCTTCTCATAAAATTTTTACAAACAGGGTCCAAGTGTTTGCAATGATAAATTCAAACTCAAGAGATTCGAATACATGTACGCGAACAAATAATTAAATAACTGTACAAAAATTGTACGCGTAGAACTGCTCTGTTATTATTAAAGGAGGGATAGGATTAAAAGCAGTCGAGAGTAGAACCAGTGCAAAGGAGAAGTAATTTCATGGTTTTAGTTCAACACAGAGGCTGACTGACTGGTTGGCAGACATAATTGACTAATAACATTTTTTTTATTTGCATACCTAATAAAAATTAAAGAAACAAAACAAATAAACAAAAACAATAGTAACATTAATATAACAATAGTAGTTTAAGCCAATATAATTAAAAAATTCAATTAATATTAGATAGCATGACGAAAAGTAAGGTGAAATAAGGTATTAATAATGTCTCGATCTCAGGGATGAAGAAGCACACAAGTGCGTGTGCGTACACGTACATACGCGAAGTATATAATTTTTATTCGTTATCAATGAGAAAAAGAGTCAAAGTCAGACAATGATGAAAAGCCAGGCTTTTGGTAACCAAAAAAAGAGTACTAGGATTAAGAGGAGGAAAAGTTTTTGATTAACGATTGGGACCAGTTGCGACATTTTTTTTTTTTTTATTCACGAATCTTTAGTATTATTTCCAAGTGCTCGAACAGCGTTGCTCTGAATCATCACACAATTCAAAAGTTGTTTTCTCAACAAATATCAATTTTGAAAAAAAAAGAAGAAAAAAAAAAAAAAAAAAAACTTGTAATGATGTTGCCCTTGCGGCTGAAAATTATTCTTTAAACTTGTTCCATTTGGCTGTCGCATATGAAATTCGCTTTCTGTTTTACCCTTTGCCAAAATTAGTCAATCTGATGGAGAAGCTACACGGCTGGAATTCTGTTGTTTGCTCTTGCTGGATTTAAAAAGTGTCTCTGTAAGCGCATCACTCATGTGAGTAGGTTTATTAGGTGTACGTGAGCATGGCTAGTACGTATGTTAGTGTACGTTTGCTTCAAAAAATTGCATTCCTCTTTTTCCATCTCCTTATCATTCAACTGCTGCTGTTGCTGTTGCTGCTGCCGCTACTTCACTTATTTCTCGTGTCCTCCTTCATGGGAATCAATATCCCATCCGACGGAGTACACTGGTTGATCCGAACTCCCTGGAGATCCTTCGAGCCGGAGCTACAGCATCGGCGGCGGCTACGGCACGGCGCGATTCACCGAATCTCATGGGCCAAGTTCGAGCTAAGCTAACATTGGCGAGAGTCGAGCTGCGAGCCAAGCATAAACCAAGTCATAAGAGCTCGTACTGGCGCAAATGCATTCGCTGAATTATGTCCCGACAGTCGTTAAACACTCGCTTGATATTTTCCGTGTCGACGGCGCACGTAAAGTGTGGGTAACAGTAGTGCTTGCCGTCCCCACTCGCCGTACTTATACGCTGAAGAAAAAAAAAAATTTACTCCAATCGATGAGTTTGGTAAAATAAACAAACCCTAAACAGCACTGCCATTAAGTAGTATGAATATGAAGAGGCTCTTACAAGAAATTCATCTCTAATGAAGTACTTTGCCCGTATGACGTCGGGTGCTTCGGAAGGATCTGCCACCACCCCGGGCTCGGCTGGCGTCTGATACCTGGAGAATTCGGGAAAGTAGTCTTCTAATTTGTGCTTGCCTGCCTTCACCTTTTCCGCGAGCAAATCTTGCTTGTTGAGGAACAATATAACTGATATTGTGCGGAGCCATCTGTAAACCAAAAGTTCGAAAACCGCTCAGTATACGTGGGGTAGTCGTATTTGCAGCAGCGCAATCTTAAATGGCAAACAAAATTGATTCCTTTAAATTTGTCTAAAAAAAAAAAAAAAAAAAAAAAAGTTAATCTCAGTCGAATGGATGTGCAAATTTGTTCGATTATAATTATCGTTTTGTTTTTGCAATCGGCTGTTTGAGTTCTAGTTAGTTTAGTACATTCTAACAAATATATTTTTTTTTTTTTCGTATATTAAAATTCTGCTCGCTGATTCGATTCAACTAATGGAATATGAATAGTGGATATAGATAAGAGTAGATTGACAGCAAACCATACCGATTGTTCCAAATGCTTTTAAACAAGTCGAGACTCTCCCGGAGTCTGAGTTTCGTGGGGTCCTCCCGGAGCACCATGTTGTAACTACTGCACGCCGTGACGTAGATAATCGCCGTTACGTCGTTGAAGCACTGTATCCATTTTCTTCTCTCGTCTCTCTGTCCCCCCACGTCGAACATGCTGTTTCAAAGAATTAGAGTAAATAGACATCACTTTTAAAACGCCTGCAGATTCAAAAAAGACTAAAAATTGCTCGTTGTACTTACTGAAAGTTAACTTTGTCAACTTGAAATCGCGTTTCGAAGATACCGGATGTGAGAACACGACACCGAAGTATATCCTGGAAAAATGGATTTTTTCGTTCAAATACGTATACGAGTATCGAAAAAAATGATAAAGTCCAATTTATAAGCAGGTAGGATGAAAAAAAAAAAGAGACCCACCTGTTCTGAGGGCGTGTAGTCGGGTTGCTTTACGATGGCTACTTTATCTAGGAAACTGAAACAGAAAACAAATCAATGGGTCACACAATGATTGAAAAAAATCGATGCTCGATTCATTATGCTCACTATCAAACAAGTGGATGAAAAATAAAACGGGGACCGAAAAAGGGGAGAGCGAGCGATACGAGATTTTTCGACATTGCTTTATACGCGTAGAGATGTAAAGCTATCGATTTCACGGGTTTGGAATTTTTTCATTAGTCCTGAAAAATCAGCGATCGGTCAGGGCGTAACTCTGTTTTCCATCAGCCTTCGCCTTTCCTTGAAAAAATCTATAATTTAGAACTAACGGGCTAAAAAAAATGTTCTGACATTCTTGTTTAAAATCAATATTTTTTTAACAAAAAAAAATGCTCATTGTTTCAAGGTGCGCTCGCCAACGCTCGAAAATACATATATATATGGGATTGCTGAAGATCATTGCTCTTTTATTGAGCTCATCTCCGAAAAAAGTGCATTATAATATTGCGGTAGGCATGCATGCAAGGCTGCCGAAGCTGTGAAGGCGGTCGTTTGTTAGTTGCAGAGCTTATCGCAGGACGGATGAGAACAAGGAAAGCTCAAAGTATGCAAGATTGCGAGAATGCTAGGGCTGGAGAGATAATTGCTTGTATAGGATAAAGTTAACAAACGGATATGCCATGCAAGCTTGATTATTTCATACGACTATGGGCCAGTAATGGTGAGCAGTACTGGCAATAACGGGTGCCAGTGCTACGCCAATGTTGGGCCGTGTTAGTATGCTTGCATGGGATGTTTTCTTCATATCAGCTTTACAAAATTTTCACAAACACGAACGTTAATATGCGTTGATATACAGCTGTACAAGCAGGAATAAATCATATGGTTACCATCGTTTTATCTTGTGAATCGGTGAAAAAAAAAAAAAAACACCAATTATGTACGAAACGACTTTACAGGATATGAAGATTTCACATATTTTGCGATCATTCCAGAATAGTCATTTTCGTATAAACAAAAACAACAATGTACGACTGAACGAATCTTTTTTTCTTTTTGTTTTCAACAACGTGTACATCAGAACTAATGACCGATAATAATATTCTGTCCTACTGTACTTCACAAAACAGCGAAAATAAAGGACAGAGGTGTGATGGAACTCGATACCCTTACTAACAGGTATAATAAACTCTATGCGCTGCTGCTAACTAAATAAGCTGTCGGATAAACCGCCATTCAGTTTTTTCCTATAGAACATTGTCAGGTGCAGGAAACAATAAAAAAAAAAGAGACAAAAAGGATAGCAGAGCAAGCAGAATAAGGAAGCAAACGAAAGGGAATAATGGGAAGGAAAGGATAGAACGGGCGGCGCACGAGACAGTGAGAGAGGGAGGACTGAAATAGATGATGAGAGAAAGAGTGCGAGAGGAGAGGAGGGACGGGACGGGGTATACGTATCGATCGTACAGTATACAGAATATACCAGCACGTAGCGCGAGACTATATATACAAGTATAAAATATAGTAAAAAAAGATGTGGCCCAAAGACAGCTTTCCTATATAATATGTGTAATTCTAGGGGACAACAGCCAACTGTTTACAATAATACTATCCTCTGAGGATCATACACCGTACTCGTTGCAATGCAAGCACATAGTTACAGAGGTGGAGCGATCCCAACTATAGCCCTAAGAGGCCTTTTTTGCGTTATTGATGGAAATGTACACCTATGAAAGCAAAAATTGGGGTGTCTCAAAAATCTCCCATCGACACCACATACTTATCAATCATCATTACGACCTGGGGTGGTCGTCGTTATATAAGTACACATTGTGCTGTGATTAGGATGAAAAGTGAAATCGGGTGGTGATGGCCACCTGTATGCACCATAATATTATATTCAGGTATAGAATACGGTAAGTTATAATAGGCGTTTGCTCGAGAACATAATTATTGTGATCGGGGGGGGGGTGGTGTTCAGGTGGTGCGAAAAAAACCCCATCACCCCCATCACGGAAGGACGATCTGGGTGGCTGCAAGGAGGGATTGGTGGTGCACGGAGGGGAGCTATAAATTGAAGTAAAATGTTGTTGCGCGCGCGGTCAAGTAAGTAAGTAGATACGGCTCCAAAATTCCAAACCTTTTAGCGCGAGAATGAAGAGGAGCTAAGCTAAGCTAAGGTACTATCCTGTACTTACTGTGTAAGTAAGATATTGCATGTACTATGTACCTCCTACATTTATATACATGTATATATTTACACGAGAGATACACTGTAGAGTCGGGGTAGTAGTGAGGGGGTGAGGGAGGCACACTCGACCCCCTTGCATGGCGCGGCGAATAAAGAGGATGGAGAGGAGGAGTAGGAGGAGCAGAGCGCACTGCACACGGAGGGATATAGAGGTAAAGGTATGTATACATGAGCGAGAAGGGGTTGTTGGGCGAGGGGGAGGACGCGCGCGCTATCCCGGAGCTGCGATCCGGCGCAAGTTTATACTGTACCTCCTGTGTGCGTGTGTGTGTGTGTGCTGGTGATGGTGCAGAGAGAGAGGGAGACAGCGAAGGGCCAACTGAAGCGCGAAAATCTATCGACGGGGGCTTTCAATAAGAGAGCCGATTGGCAGGAGGCTGCACGCCCGGACCATCCCCGTGTGTCTTTACTCCCTCCCGCTCTGGGTGTTAGTTTGTTAGCCAGCCAGTTATAATCAGTTGGCTGATTTGTTAGTTAGCCGGTTGTCGCGTGCATCCATATATGTATACGTACACGGGGGTGGGTGCTGTATAAAATGTACATATATGCAGTCTGCGTGTGTTACGGAATCGGTACATCGCACATATGTATATAAGCGCGAACTAGGCAAATAGGTCATCGTGACGGCGTGCAGGCAGCTTTTTCAACTGATGACACCCGGCACCCGCTCTCTCTATCTCTCTCTCTCTCTCTACCGCCCTTATAAATATGTATACTCCCCATCATATAGCCAGCACAGCTTGCTGGGCCTTCATATTATGTACATACACCGTCCGATAAAAATTGAAGCAACGATTCTGCGACAGCAGGGGAGAAACGAGAGAGAGAGAGAGATATCCAGCTGTGCGGAGGAAACGATGAGCTACAGCATCCAGTCACGGGCCCCCTCCAGCTCTGGTGCTGCGAAATCTCTCTCGCCTAAAACTCAACATCGCCGGTTGGCTGGCTGGCTGGCAATCGATAGCTACTGTCATATACGAAAGCTGCTGCTGCTGCTGCTCTTTCGCTCTCGGCTCTTGTATATTATACTTTTTCTTTTTTCGCCCCCCCCCCCCCCGAGTGCTTTCTTTTCCTGCGCTGGACCGCTTTCCTCGTCACCTTTGCGCTGCGCCCTGCCGATTTTTACCCGTCTCTACAAGGTGGTTTTTACTGCGGGTCTTGGCTACCTGTTGGATTCCTACCGGTTTCGCCGATCTGAGAACTTTCATGATGGGAAAGGTAGGAGAATGAAGGGCTTTTTTTGGCCTTGCGGCTTTACAACAGTTCGGACGATCCCATCGAACCCTAAATTATTGTCAGAGCAAAAGAAAAAAGTATAACCACCCACGAAATGATTATTCGATCCGTAACAAAAATTCTGCATCGAAAGTGATTGCAATGCGGTACGCATATTTTAAATTTTGTGCGCAAGGGAATATCTATTTTCAGAGTAAGGCAGACCATTTTCAAGTGGATTTCTTTTCATGAGTACTAGAACGTAACTTGATGGCTTACTTCCACTCGAGGAAAATAATTCCAACCATTGTACTGAAAAATCTCTTTCAACTCTAGACTATGAATGCGAATAGTTTACGAATGTTTAATACTTCTACACGTAAAATTTTCTATTGCCGCAAAATTTGATGAAATACACACGAGGCTTGTTCATCGATTGTTTTTATATTTGGATTTATGTGTACTATAAGCGTGTATACACGAACTATAAAAGGGGATTTCATTCTTTTTTTCGCCACCCGATTCACATGTAAGCGTTCGCGCGGTTGATAAAAAAAACACATCGGCTTTTACGTAAAAAGTAAATAAAACGCTGTTATGTTTAGCAACACGAATACACGTTCAGCCATAACACCCGTTCGTTGGTTACAATAGAGTGTTTTTTAATACATTTCAGTTTTATTTAATGGCAACTCAGTTGCCTATCAGAGACTCGAGAGATCAAAAAGTTTTTCGACATCGTCTTGTTCATCAACTATTACTGATTGATTAGATACTTTTTGTTTGGATATACTTTAACTAGCAGCTGATCAGTGGAATTTTAATACAAGTAATCCTATCAGTGATGCAGAATGATACACGATAATGTTAAATCAATAAGGTACAGATATTGCATCATTAACGGAAGAATTTATTTATAATATGCGATGTATCCAATGTAGTTTTAACAAAACAACTCTATGGCGTTATTGCCTGCTAAGTTATAAAAACGAGGGCCGTTGGGTTGATTGTGGTTTAAATCGTCCGAGCTTTTTTCCTACGCGAAACCCCCTACACCATCCACTTCCTTTTAGAGCTCTCGAGGGAAATTCACGACCTGGACTCGCCCTGTCCCGCCAACCCTGTACCGCAAAGCATACACGATTACGTTAAGTGACGGCGAAAGAATTAAAAAAAATTATCTCGAGAGAAAAGACCGGGGAGGAACAAAAGGAGCTTCGTCGCAGGCGCCCAGTCGCGCCCAGTGTAAACGCCTGCTAACACAAGAGGATGAGGAGGAGGCGAGCCTATATCGTACATACTTATAACAGAACTATAGGTATTATCTTGGAAGCACAGACACATACATAGGTATAGAGCTGTATAGGTGCCGTGATGCTGAGACGCTCGGACCGCAAGCGCGGAGCTGAGCGTTTCCGCGGCAACCTGTATCTCATGTCAACATACAAAGAGAAGAGCGAGTCTCTCCCTCGCCGCACGTATACAGCGCACACCTATATACTATAAGCCCCCTCTCGCTCTCTCTCGGCTTTTCTTAAAATATAACAGCTCTATTTATATCTCGGGACGCGCGCTAGCGTTTTGCAGCATCAAAGGAAAATAGCGAGCTCGCGTGTTTCCCTTGAGCTTCTCGTCTCTGAGCTGCTGCTGATGCTGCTTACAGCGAAGGAAATTCGAAAAATCGGTTGGAAAAAAGGGTACAACGGGCCAGGCAGGTTTCATCGGAGGCCCCCCGACAGAACGAATCGCGAGGCAGCCATCAGCACCGGATGCGACGGTAATGTTGTGACTGGATCCGTAAGCGTATAGTATCGGACGAGAAAACGTATGTACAACGACGAGTCTTTGCGCCGCGACACGCACGTTAAGTATATACTGGAGGAACAACTGTCCTCATAGCCGACTGCAGCAGCGAACAACCATCATCAACGATAGATCTAACGAAGCGACGACGCGTGTAACTGAAGCTGCAATGAGTAACAACCGCTGCGGCAACGAGCAAGTAAGTCTCGCAAGGCCCCTGTGTAGTCGCCGACCAATCCGCTACCATTGATTAATTAAACGGATCAACCTTCGCTCGCCTCTTGAGTGCGCCTCGACTACTATATGTACATGTATAATAGTAGTACCTAGAAGATCTTAATGCGCGCCTGTCGCTACAGCTGTATGATAAATTATAATATAATATACTTGTATACGTATTATAAACCGCGCTGCTTTACTTAATTCCATTCGCGAGACGACGCTCTCGCTCTCATCGGTCAAACGGCGCGGGCGGCAGTAGGTCATCGACCTATTTGATTTCGAAGCTATTAGTATTAGTATTATAATTATCATCATTATTATCATTATTAAATTATTTCACGCGTGAATACCGTCTAATTCGAGTGTAGATTGAGAAGAGGAGAGCCGGCTGATGGCTGCCGCAAATTTAATCAAGAGGTCCCTAGAGCAGCTAACCGTTTCGCAGCTCGGCTCATTTTGAAGATCACGGAAAATTACGAAATTGCATAGCGCCAAGTGACGCTAATTGCGCTACTTTTCGTTAATCTTCTCCGTTTTTTCGTCAATTAATCGGCACACCGGGCGCTAGTCGTGTGCGACTATTATATCGTTGCGGCGTCCTTTGCTCGCTCTTTATTATTCTTATGATCGATCCATTTTTCGATGTATCTGTATGTTATCGATTCGTATACATGCCCGATTCATCGAGGTAATTTTAATCCAAACTAGTTGTATGGATATTTTTTTGGGAAGCATACATTCAGATCATTTCATGGAATTACTCAACTATAAAATCGTCTCAGTTAAAGTTATAATTATTCGAGGAGAGGCGCAATGATTGCTCTACTTGCGTGCCCGATTAATTGAAAACACAGCCACGTTTTAGTTACATTAATAACCAGGGATGAGTATTATAGGAGTGCCGATCAAAAAACAACCAAAGCTTGACTTACTATTTGGCGCAGTCGATCAGCTGATACTCGTGACTCCTTTCGAAACTCTGCTGCACGCCTCGGTCCTTCCAGAGCGTTTCGACGATTTCGTAAAACTCCTGCAAGCAGGCAATATGCACAAAAAATTTAGTCAACGTGTGGTGTAGCCGTGAGCTTTCGTAATGAATCGGTTATTAAAAAAAAAAAGTGTACATGTTCGATTTGACGACGAGTTACTGCGAGTACTTTACATAAAGACAAAGGTTGTGTGGCAAGTAAGATAAAAAAAGAATGTGAGATAAAGATGATAAACGATTTGAACGAATTAACTACTTCCTGTTATCCCTGATGTGTGGTGTAGCGATATAGGTTCATGCATATGTGTATATGTGTGCGAAAATACGACTGGTCATCATCCCCGTCACCATTGCATCCATCCACACTACTTGTATTACAGGATGATAATATTCAAGTAGCGCATATACCCATCGTAACTTGCACTATTTGAGTCGAAAATTGAACTTCATTTTTATTTTTTAAACTATTTTGCGTTATGTTTCATCGTTGCAACATTACAAATAGATGCTTAATTGTTTACGATCTGCAATTATCACAGATACAGTTTTAGAGATCATTTAAAAATTATGTTTTCCGTCTTCTAACCTCAAAATAGCACTTTCACCGCTTGATTTTGGGTTATCAGACGGACGAACCTCGTTACGGCCCTCGCCTTCGGCTCGTGCCGTAAACTTCTCGGTTCGTAAATATAAGCCTTTCCGAACTCGTACGAAATATACTATTTCGTATTCTCTGGACAAAAAAGATAAATTATTCTTAGCTGTTTTTCTCCAAAATCAATAGTTTTACAGCAAAAAATTTGCAAAGTTTGAGAAAATATAGGTAATTTTCCAAACTTTCAAACTTTGCCAATTTTTTTACTCGAAAACTACCCTATCAATTTACTGTACTTACACATCACAAGCGCTGGGCTGGTTTTATGTGATTGGATCATGTCACAGATACTTTCCCACAAAACAACAAACACTCTTATTTGGTACAGAGCACAAAAAAAGCTTTCCGTAATTTTTTTCAATGTATTGACAATAGTGCTGTTACTGAACTGACATTTCGTCTTCAAGCTCTCCCATTTCTTTGCGATTGAATATTATGACCTTCCCGCAGAGATGGCACTTGTAACTACTGTACTCTAAAAAAATGGACTTTACGAAGAAAAAAAGTATAGTTAAGTAGTAGTACCATGTTGTCATACGGAACTGACCGAATTTGTTAACAAAGTGTTTTGCTATAGAAAAAACAGCTTGTATCAATCCACCGATGAATTCGAGGTATTACTATCCGATGATCAATATGTTAGCATTTAAACTATAAAAGCCAATGTAGAACATTCAAAAAATGATATCAAAGTCGATGCAAACTTTTTCGTGCAAATGATTGGACAAAAAGTAAACAGCTCGTGACGAGAGGATTTGTCGAATGCCGTTATAAAACCAATGAAAAATATCAGCAAAAAGTCTATAATTTTAGATATTTGAACCAAGAGATCATTCAATTTACTTGATTTCGCTCACTATAAGGTTTATGTAACGCAATTTTCGTTTTGGGGGCAGGTTACATCAATAAAATTTCAACCCTTGAATGATCTGTAGATCACAGGATACACTTTAAATCGTCCTTGTTTTGGGATGTACCAGTTGGGTATCAAGACCACACGTATAAGTTTGATAACCATATATGGTAGCCTATTTCATTCTCAATTTTGCGCACAAGGTTTGAGCGCTAATAGTGAAAGTAACGGTGGAATGACCCATATATACGCATACATACTTGCCACGTCTTATATGCTTTTCATTGAAAAAATTGATATTCTATAAATATACATTCGGCCAATGTAAGATTCTCTTCGTTATCCGTGAAAACCAATAAAAATCAATAATGCTTATTAAGACTGTATGCGTGGCATGGATGGATGAATGGACGGATGCATGGCTCCAATTATATGCCAAAATGTGTGCAGCCAGTCGCGTCTGCGGCGATTACCCGAATAATAGCCGCCGATGACGGTAGAGGCGAGTTTATGGTTGCGTGAAAAATATTTTTGATACCCGTCGAGCGAGCGTTACTTATAATATAAGTATACGACTGCAGTTGGTAATTAATGCATTTTGGCAAAACAAAACTTAAAATGACGACAGTACAACGGGACGTATAAGACGTGAGTGAGTAAGTATATCAAATGTCGCGAGTTATTTTCATGGAACTGCGGCAGCAGAAGCAGCAGCAGTGGAGGAAAAGTCTAATATAAATAAACGTTTATTTTTACCTGTACGAATATGAAATTCATGTGTGCTAGGCATGAAATTCGCAAGGGTATTTGTGATATGTAGGAACAATAAGCGGAAAGAATTACAGCGAATGGCTGAGCGAAAAATTCTAAACAGATACTCAAGTAGAGCTTTTTTTTCAACTGTACGTTTCGCCGAGAACAACGATGTCGCGAGTTTACAGCCAAGTATACTTACGAGGGAAAAATAATGGGCAGCGATGATGTACACGTATGTATATGGATATGCGACGAGAGGGAAAAGCCGACTGCAACTTTGTCGCTTGCAATAATGTGATATATATAATAGGCGCTCGGTAAGTTGGCGCGTGTCATCGGGCGCGTGGATTATTTTGTCGCGATAATTTTATTCCTAGCGGACACGTGCGCCTTTGTATACGTCGTGAGCCTCGATAAATCAGATCTGATTACACAATGCGCGAAATCGTTATCCTATGGAATCGTGAACCCCCGTATCCTCGATCCTCTAGCTGCTTTATGTCGATGAAAAATGTTTGTTGCAGCTTCGATTTCGACCAAGTACAATATTATCAAAGTCACACAATTCGAGCAGCTATACTATAACGATTAGATTAAACGACGCGAGCAACAAAAATGTAGGATCAAATCACACGCAGGAAGCAGTTGTTGGTATCTTCTACCTCGGACAGGCACTTATCCATAGCTATCTTACAAAAGAATGCGAACAAGTCGAGACTGTCGAGAGCAAGTATTGAGGGAAAAAAATATTGAGTACAGATAGATGAGTAGAGTGAAAAGTGCTGTGAGATAAGTATAGTAGTCGCTGCTGCTGCAATATTACCTGCAAATCTATCCGTTTATTTACGGTAGGAGACCAAATACAACAACGGCTCAGGAGCTCAGGAGAGGAAAAGAGAGAGAGAGAGTGTCGATCGAATCGCACTGGGAAGCCTCCGGAGATTCGTTTTATTACGCCGATTAATAAGCGGATGGCGTACGTATGTACTGCAGGCTTCAATTCGCTTTGTTATTCAATTGCCAACGTTGATCGATGAAAATGGAATAAACGATTAATGGGAATGGGAATCGATCGAGCCGAGAGTTTGTTCGCTCGCTCGTTCCCCGAATAGAAGCGCCTTTGGCATTTTCATTCTTCTCTGCAGCATACACTCTCGATCTCATTCCAATCCCTGTTTACTGTACATGTATATGTGTATGTACGTGATGATACGCTAGGGTATATATGCAAGGCTCTCAATGTCGATCTTCATCTCTTGTTCAGTGACCACTCGGTTCTATTAATTGTGTAGTTTGATTTTTCTTTTAATTTTTTATGGGCCGAGATCATCGAAAGAAATGACAACAATTGGAGTGTAGGGAGCGAGTAGTGTAATATACTTGTAGCTAACACAGGCGGAGCGAGTAAAAACTGGAGCTGCTATACTCGTTGTGTAAACATTATAAAAGAACCTGATTACGAGCGCGATGGTTCTCAACTCATGGCATAGGCTCTTCTCGAGAGTAACGAGGTATCCATTTTTATTTTCCTCGACAATAATACACAATTTTTTTTTCCGAGTCCTACTCAATGTTTGATAATAAACTCTCTACAACAACAACAACAACAAAAACAAAAACAATAAAAGTGATGGTAGTAATTACATCTTAAATCGTGGAGCATGTAGGATTATGTTTCATATGTATTCGAAACAGCGACGCTTATAATTACAATTGTTTTACTCTCCCCCTTGAGTTAAGTATATTCTACTTTTAAAAACAATACTCGCCGCGTAAGAGTAAATACGAGGAAATAATAGCAATTTGGGTTTTTATGACAATCTTTTTCATTATTTCGTATTTTACCACTTTTTATTTGACACAATAATTTTATCATTATCGAGGAAAAGGTTGTTTGAATTTAAAAATATACAAGGTGATAAGAGTAATAATAAATATAAGAAATGAATAAAAATGAAGAAAAAAATCGCATGTATCTTGTTTGGTCTGCAATGATTAATCTTACATTTGTGAAGGGGGACTGGGTTTTTATCAGATCGATTATGCAACTTATCAAATTTCTTTATCTAAATATAATAGTTTAAAATGAAAAAAAAAGCAATTATCAGCAGCGATACAAATACAAAAAAACTACTCAAGTCGTTAAAAAATGATTTAAAAAAAAAAATTAAAAGCGAGAAAGTTTGGGAAATTAAAAGCTAATTGGAAAAAAAAAATTTTTTTAAAAAAAAAAAAAAAAAAAAAAAAAAAAAAAAAAAAACAGGAAATAGTAAAAAAAAAAAGGAGTGAAATACAAATAAAAAAACAGAGTGAAAGAAAGTGATTATAAAACGAACAGCAAACTAAACGGCCAAGAGTGACAGCATGTATATATATAAGGAAAACATGTACTCACTGAAGGATAATCGAAATCCGGGGAAGACGAGACGTCAAGGATATAGTCGACTCTGCTCTGATTTGCAGGATCCTCTAACGTCACGGGTGGCGTTAATGTGCTCATTGCGCCGGTTATCGTCTGAAAGCAATCAATCGTTGATCACTCCAGACTGCGCTCCTTGTATACGAACAGGAGTCAGCAGCCGAGATACTACCACGAAATACATTTTTTTTCTTCTCCATTAAATCAATTTTTTTGTAAGTCTAAGACTCTAAGTATCTGTTTTGACTACATTGGAAACGTCAAATATTCAGATATTCACGTATAGATACACACACATTTGCACACGTACACTATTTTTCCAGATTAACGTGACTAAAAAGAAATTTATGTTTCTTATCTTACCACAATGGCGTCCCTGATGTTTTTCTTAATGTCTTCGATTTTTTGTCGTTTTTCCCTAAAAAGGATGTATTTATGATCACTCACATAATAACGTATTTCTTATTCTAAACTGTTTCTCCTGAGCTACAATTATATCAATTAATGGTACATTACGTATTTTAGGAGCGAAAATAGTAAATGTCTTTAATCGCGTTTGAGTTGTCGCCTACAAGGCTTTCTTTTTTACGAACTCCTGAAGTAAGAGTAACATTTGTTTAAGAAGAAATTGCGATTTTTTACATTCTTGCACGCTAAGTATTTGAAATGAAAAAATAAAAATTATTTTCGATTGACTAATCAATTGAAAATAGCCGCTTGTATTATCGAACAATTGAAATGTAAAAGAAACGGGTTTGGTTATTTTTATTGAAATGGAGCAAAAGAGAAAAACTTACGGTTCACTGAATCCATTCACGTGCAGTATTCTCATCTGTTTGACGATTGTACTTTTGCCAGATTCACCCGCACCTGTAAAAAAAAGTAATCGAATATTTTTACAATCTAAAATTAAAATTTACGTTAACAAGATCCAAAATTATTTATTGAAAGAAAACAAGTACGAATTTGTTATTTTGGATGGTGGCAAAGGAAGAGTTGGAACTGTAAACTAAAAATAATAAAGTTCAAAATACTTTTGTTGACATTGATTTCAAAAAGTTAAAATAATTCAGGATAATTGTACGATTTTCCAAATAACTTATTATGTCAGCAGGATGAGATAAATTTAAAAGGAAGACTATCTATTTTAATTTCAATAAAATTACGAATTTGATTGTATTTAATGGACAAACTACAAGATTTCTGAATTTTTAATTGATGCATTAATTGAAATTGTTTGACTTAATGATAATAATAATAATAATAATAATAATAATAATAATAATGCTCAATTAGCCAGGATTTTCATTGACATAATAACCATCGGGTAAAATTTCAAATTCCTCTGGATTGCGATACCGTAAGAAATATTTGGAATTTCTTAGGCTCGGTGACACAAGAAAAAACAGACACGTTATACATCCATGTCAATTTGCACACGATTGCAACCAGCTGCCGTTCGCAGCGATGTTGCAAACGAGGGAAAAAAATCTGGTCGATTACGGAATACCGATTGCAAAACACATCACACACACACACACAACACCTAGAGAGTAGGTATAAGAAAGGCACCTAATCGTGACAGTCTACTGGTGGATGGTCTCTGCAAGCTCCTCAAAAACACTACGAGTGAGTTAAGTACGAAAGCTTACCGAGCAAAAGAAGCCTGTGGGTCGCCCTGTAGACCTGCTTGTCCTTCTGCAGCTGTCGAGTGATAGCGTCGGAGCGCCTCTTCTGGTTCTTGCTGTCATCCTGACCGGCCTTGCTGCTCTGACTGCCGAAGCACCCCATGACACAGGAGAGGCACGCGAGTCCTTCCCCTGCGCCTCCTCCGCCACCGCCGCCGCCTCCTCCTCCACCACCCTCCTCCTGCACGGTGGTAGCAGCAGCAGCAGCAGCAACGGCGCCCGGCTGCGCCTCCTCACCAGCCGGCTGCGGCGACGGGAGCGGCGCCAGATGCGACGAGGTTGGCTGCTGCTGCGGCGGCGGTGGCTGCTGCCTCCTCGGCCTCCCAGCCCCACCCCCACCGCCTCCTCCTCCTTCCACCCTTTCGCGTTCCTCGCTCGTCTTCAAGCTGCACTGGCGCGAGGCTGGGCCCGAGCCGCTTCCTCCTCCGTCTCCTTCTGCCTCTCGTCTTTGTCGCCTTCGTCGTGCCGCCTCACAGGATAATCAACCCGCTCCTGTAGATGGGGCACACAAATAACAACAACAACAACAACAACAACATCACGATCACAAGTGTCGCGTGACACGGTTATAGCCCGTGCTGGGGGGGCGCACCCGTGAGCTGATGATATATAGAGCAGAGGAGGAGCTTTAAGAAGAAGTGCACAGCCACAGCCGCGGCGGCACAGACACACAAACACCTGGGTATATACTTTTGGTATTGGTCGCAGGGTTCGGTGGTATCGCGCCTACTTGGACTCTATAACACCCACACGTACACCGTATACATTATAATTATTATTAAAGCGCACAGCCGCGAGCAATCGAATATGTAGATTTCGGAGTTTTCGGAGCAGGGGGACCGCGGTGTGTCCGGAGCCGGCGGCCGAAGCAGACGACGCGGGTGCTACGACGATGATGCCCTCGCGGCGGGGGCCACCAAGTCCTATATACTGCCGCCGTCGCCACGTTCCCACACTGTTGGCTGGGGGGGGGGGGGCCCCGCCGGCGGGGGGGGGGGGGGGGGGGGGGGGGGGGGTCACCACTCTACCTCGGTGCTGCACCGGACGGGAGACACGGACAGGACGGATGAGCGGCGGCAGCAGCGCCGCGACTAGATTCCGCTGGAGCGAGCGACGAGTCCCTGCTGCTGCCGCATGCGCGCACCCGCCCAGCACCCATCGGCGGCGCCACCGCGAGGAAGCTGTATTATACTTATTTTCGCACTAACCGCTCGCTCTCCTCCTCTCTGCCTATGCTTCTCCTCTTCGCTTCTCTGCGTGTGGCTCTCGGTATTCCTATGTATACGCTATCGACTACACCCCCGGGCCCGGCGGTGGCCTTGGGTCGAACAACGACGACGACGACGACGACGTCTTCCCCGCGACCGGAACTCTTACTGAGGGGGGGAGAGAAAAAGGGACCCTAGTATACGCTAGGCCGCCCAGGCGTAGCCAAGGAAGTGTGGAACAGAATACACTGCACACTCACAAGCTGCGGCTCGCTGGCGTCGACTTGTCCCTGCAGATGACGGAGCTCCAAGTCCGCGAGGGGGGTAGCGAGGCGGCGGCTGCTTCTGACACTGACGATGATAATAATGATGATGATGATGATGGCGAGCTGTTCCCTAACATGTCTTCTGCTAAGAGCAGCAGCGGTCGCGGAGATGGGAGATTGTAAAAAAAGAAAAGAAAATCCTGCCTGCCGCCACCGCTCCACTGAGCCTCTGGGCCAGCAGCTTATAAGTATCACGATTCTCACGTTTATCACTCGTCACAAGTCACTGCACCGTTGTTGAAAACTTTTTTTTCGTCCAACTTTGCTTGCTCGCGAAGCGACGTCCACACGCGACGACCGACCAATACTAAAGCGTCGAGCGAGTGAGCTGAGCTCTTCGGGGAAACCGAGCCGCCGCAGCCACGAGTGCCACGACCTTACTTACCAGCAGTCATTTACTGCAGAGCGCACATAGTCACATACCCTACTAATAATATAATTATTTTTGTCGGATATATATAAGTATATACACATATAAAAAACAGTTCGGTTCAAGTCTTCGTTCGTGCAACGTGTGGCATCCTTTCCGTTGTGTCAAAATTTCCTTTGCCAAACTTATGTTTTCGTCATGTCAGCTTTTTTGAAAAATTTGCTTGCCACTGGTACTTATAAGTACTTACTTACTTTAACTCCCCAACGCCCGCAGGTAAAAACCGAAAGTTGGCGACAGTTATAACAACGCACACGCCTTTCTTGCAGATGGCAAGGTGACAACAGATCTGTTTGACAAAGTATCGCTTATTAAAAATGAAATAACAAAGTTAAAGTCTCTCACCAATGACTCGGTGAAGGATAAATATGTCGAGCTCGCAGCCAATCTTAAACCGGATAAAATATTACTCCACAGGAGCGAACAGCTTATCCAGGACATACAAAATTTGGAGAGTCGCATCGACGATCTGGTAATAACGTTTTTTACTTGTGTAAAATACAAATTTTCTGTTATCTTGCAATCCATACTTTTTTTTTTTCTTCAATATCGTTAGATCATAACAAAATTGACCAGTTCCTCGGAGGAATTACAGAATCTTTCTATAGAATTGAAAGAGTACAATTATAGCTTGCATTTATCTGGTCACTTGTTGAAAATTCATCAAGCCTTAAATTACATTGAGTCTTTCAACAATAGTAATAACAAACAAACGAATGGGCAGTATAAAACTGTTGCAAAGACTTTGATAGAATTGCATCAATTAGTGATTGAACAAAACTCTGATATTCAGCATTTGAATATTTATATTTTACTGAAAGAAGAGTACTGCAAACTGTACAACAACTTCATTGAAGAATTGGTTTTTCTATGGCATAAAAATATTTATTGGAGCGATAGCAAGGACACTTTCGGGAAAAATATTGTCAGTTTGAGTGTACAATGCCAGCCTGATGAACTGCTGGATTTAGTTCAAGCCCTTTTTATCGTCAACAAATCACAAAAACATGTGGAACTAATGTCATCCAAATTATTTCAAAATTTCATTAGTCCAATTATCAACTATGATTGTCTCATCAAAAATACAGACAACTCAATTTCTGTTGAAATTTTAAACAGGAAACAGATGCCTGCTTACAGATCTGTTTTGGACAACCTGAAAATTCTTTTTGAATTTTTAAAAAAATACCTTGAAGTTTCCATAAACAGTGAAAACAGTTTACTATCACAGATTTCTAATTTAATTTTTCCACAGTTTTCAAATCTTTTAACAACTAATTGTATTTTTAAAATACTTCCTACTTCAACTGTGGAAATAGAAACTTTCAAAAACATTGTCTTAGAAGTTGATGCTTTTCAAAATTATTTATTAGATATTAAATTTATTGGTGAGGAGCAAAAGTTTCTGACAAATTACACTAGTAATATTGATGAATTGTACATTGATAAAAAGATTGAAAAATTATTGGAAACTGCGAGAAGTATTATGAAAAAGGATCTTCATGACTCAATATGCTACAAGCACGAAAGTTTTGAAGAAGTTGATACCGTCACGGAAAAGCTGATGAAAGACTACAATAACAAAATCTTATGTAACAATTTTTTTCACTTTCCAAAATGTCAAATTAGGTATGCGTTCTCAATTGCTTTCATGAAGACATGTATACATTTTTACATGATTTTTTAATCTTTTTTTTTAGTAAAAGTGCTCAAGAAATTGTAAGTTTAGTAGAAGAAATTTTAGAAGAGGCTTGTCAAAATCCGGAAAAGTATTTACCAAAACTGTTTTACACAACCAGAAATATATTTGAAATGTATGCTGCTTTGGTACCAGAAATACACAAAGCATACTTGGATACCATACCACAGCAAGTAGGTAAGTAAAAACTGAAATGTAAAAAGGAATGATCAATACATTTTTGTATTTTTTGCTACAGCTCTATTTCACAACAATTGTCTGTATCTTTCACATTGTTTATTAACGTTGGCATATAAGTACCAAAAAAAGACGACTCTTTTGTCTCGAGATTTGTCACTAATGTATGCTGATCAAGTCCTATGTCTTCGAGAAGTTGGTTACAAGTACTTCTTGAGTCATTTAAAGTATCAAAGAGACACGATTTTTGACATATTACGAGAATCAGGTGAGTTTTAATTATTATTTTATCGAAACTTGAGGACTATTAAGTACATACTAATCATTTAGAAAATAATTTATCCAGGTTTAACAACAATTGGTCAGGTGCCTGAATTACCCATGTCTACAGAACGATCGCTTAGACAGTGCATCAGACAACTGGAACTATTGAAAACAGTTTGGACAGAAATTCTTCCGATTAAGGTGTACTATAGAGTTATGGGTTGCATCATTAATAGTATGATTGATGATATCATTGCCAAAGTAATAAGTGTAGAAGATATCCCTGCTAATGTTGCATCTGAATTAGTTACGCTTTTTAACATGCTCGTAAATAGAATACCACAAATTTTCTCGGTAAGAAAAATTTGATAGTTATGATTACAATAATTTCAATAACAATGACGATCATTCATTGATATAAGATAATATTAATATGTTTAAATGTCGACAGGAGCCACTGTCAATAGAGCAACATGTACAAAGATGGAGAAAATTAAAAGAACTGATCATAATCTTAGGGGCATCTTTAAAAGAAATAGAAGATAGATGGGCTGACGGTAAAGGTCCACTTGCAAAAGAATTTTCACCTCAACATGTAAAGCAATTAATTCGGGCATTATTTCAAAACACAGAGCGGAGATCTCATTTGCTATCTAGGATAAAAGAAAAGTCGTGAGAGAAAATTATAAAATGATGCACAGATGACTTTTACTATGTACTGTGTTGATGTAAATAAAAAAAAAGATACATAATTTTAATATATTAAAAGAGTTATTTTATTTTCAATTAAAATTTTTATATTTGTGTCATAAATAAACTAAAAAAGCGTTCAATTTTTCATATTTTACGCCTAGTACGATCGACTTTTCAGATTACTGTCTTATCGACTATTTTCTGGTTTAGCAAGATAGCACATGGTAATATTTCTTTTCTGGTGATCGAGGACTTTTGAAACACATTCAAGTAAGTTGAAATTGCTTATAATTACTTTTATATTTGTAAAACATCGTTTTCCAGGTGTCTTCACGGGTCAGTTTTAGATAACAATACTCTTCTTTCTTCAACATTGTTTAAAATAATTATTTCGTCAAAGTTTTAATGAAAAACGATAAACTTTTTCATGCCTGTCATTCGTGCTATTTTATGTAAAATGTGTGATTGTTATTAACTTACGCTGATCATTTTTAGTGATTAAGTGATCCTTTTTTAGCGTAATTGAACGTTTAATTGTTGAAATTCAGGGTTTACTACAGTTGATCCTAACATAACCAAGCTACTCTGAAACATAACCCTTTTTTATACCAAATGTTTGTCTTCTGAGATTGAAAATAACATTATTTTGCAGGATGTTGATGCCAAAAGTTCATCGTATTGCTATTTACGAAAACCTCTTTAAAGAGGGTGTTATGGTAGCCAAAAAGGATTTCCATGCCCCAAGTCATCCAGAACTGGAGAACATTCCAAATCTTCACGTTATCAAGGCTTTGCAGGTAAAATAGTTTTATTTTTGTATAATAATATCTATATCAAAATAGCAGTCTAAAAAATATCGTTTTTTATTTATAGTCACTGAAATCTCGCGGCTTTGTGAAAGAACAGTTTGCATGGAGGCACTATTATTACTATGTGACCAACGATGGTATTGAGTACTTGAGGAAATTCCTCCATCTGCCCCCTGAAATCGTGCCCGCGACTCTTAAACGTAAGTCTGCATCCGACCCGTCTAGACAGAAGCCCATGATGGGCCCAAGAGGCTCAGAAGGATCCAGACCATCCGAAGATCGTGCTGGATACAGGCGTATGGGACCTGGTGGTGGTCCTGACAAGAAAGCCGATGTCGGTGCTGGCACAGGTGAACTTGAATTCCGTGGTGGATTTGGCCGTGGAAAATCTTTCCAATAAACAGACGTATCAACTGTATTTTTGAGTCAGAGTTGGTCTTATTTATCAGTAAACACCAGTGCCAACAGCTTAAAAATTACTAAAAATTTTTGTATATAATGTCTAAAAGAGAATAAAAAATTTGTTTATAAACAGGTTCAACATTTTTTCACCTGCATACAAAGTTAGAAATTATTTTTATACAATTTCTGTTTATGACATATAAATGTAGTTAAAAATATTTTTCAATATTTAAAACTGGAAAATTTACAAATCACGGGTCTTTCTTTTTGAAAAATTGTGTTTTTTTATCTGCCTGCTCTTCTTTTTTTCAAACACTTTATTTTTGATGAGCTTGATCTGCCAGTAAAATTTGATTGATTGTTCTTCAAAACACTTGTACCAACTTCCGAACAAAATTTTTTTTTCTGTTTTAATGAACTTCCAAGGATTCAATTTTAATATTATATGTGACTGAACAAGAACAGTAAAAATCCGGACGTTTTGTCAACGGTGAATTTCAAGACAATCTCCCTAAAAATTCAAATACGGGATTGATACTTTTATAATTTCTTTGTTTCATTACTTTGTAAATAAAAAATAGTTTCTTATTAATACCTATATTAATGTCTTGCTTAATTAGGTTCCATTACATTTCCGCTACTCTATCTCTCAAGTTTTTATTCCCAAAAGTAAAATATGCAATTCATCGCTCTGTGACTGCAACTGCCATCAGCTGAATTATGGCTTTCAATTGAGAGTTTCCAGCAAAAATCCTGCAGCCCCAATTTCCTTTAGCTACACCGGGTATAAAGTTATCTGATGCGACTTCTGAATGAATTCCACATAAGCCTTGAAAAATTGATAAATATCTACTAATTCAATACGAAATTCAGATTCGTCGAAATTACAATCGAAAAAATGTAATAAATTACCTTGTTTAATCCTCATTTTAGATTTATGGGACCTGGTGTTCTTGTCCTGACAAGAAAGCCGATGTCGGTGGTGGCAACAGTGAACTATAATTCTGTGGTAGATTTGACCTTTGAAATTCATTGTACTAAATGCATTTTTTAACTTTTATTCTTGAGCCAGGGTTGTTTTTATAGAAAGTAAACCCCACGCCAACTGCATATAAATTACTTAATAATTTTGTACATAACGTCCAAAAAAGAAATAAAGAATTTGTTTACTGCAGTACAATGGTTCGGAAGTAGATTATTAAATAAAATAATTATTTTTTTAATAAAATGGAAATTTCAATTTATTTTTCCAAAATTATACACAGCATTTTTACAATTCGAAGAACGTTAATTTAAATAATTTACAGATCACGTGTCTTTCTTTTTAAAAAAATCATGTATTTTTAGCTGCGTGCCTTTTTTGTTATTTTTTATGCCCTTATTTGTTTTTGGGGTGCTTGATTTGCTGATAAAATTTTGTTCCATGTTCTTTTTAACAACACTTGTATCAACTTCCATCGGTTCTTCACTTTTTGATTGTTCATTAGTCGTTTCTTCTAAAATTAATTGATCAAAAGTATCGAGAGAAGATATTCGTTTTTTAGGTGGGTCGTTGTACTTTCCTTCAAAAAGTTCTCCAAATGATTGCTTCTTTTTTTTCATCATCATTGAAGTTTCTTTGCAAATGTCAGATGCCGAATCAAGTTTTTCATTGTCATTTGCGTCTTCAGGAATTGGCATTTCTGCGTTTTGTTGAATATCTCCCTTTTGTTTATTCACCTTTTGATTCGAGTAAACACCGGCGTCACCATTGTCGTCCTCAACATCTTCCAACCACTTTTCGATCTTTTCTTCGAGTTGATTTTCCTTTAATCTAGCGATTGACGCGTGTTTTTTGAAATCATTATTAAATTGGGATTTTACTTCTGGAGACTTTGGCAAATTTTGCAAATTTTGATCAATTGTCGTACTTTTTTTGGGGCTTTTTTTTACAAAACTATTTTTCTTTCCTTCATTAAAATAAATTTCCAAAGGTTTCATTTTACTTCGATTGTACAAAAAAGTGTAAAAATCCGGGCGCTTTTTGATGTGGATGTCTTGATACTCGGACATCATAACAAACAATTTCCCTGAAAATACAAATAATACATTTATCGTTTCTTTGTCTGTGTTTCATATAATTTAAAAATATTATACCGATGCTGATGTCTTGCTTAATTAGGTTCCAGTATACTTCCGCGACACTATCTCTCAGATTTTCATCACCAAACGTGAAATATGCAACTGATCGCCCTGTGACTGCAGCTGCCATCAGCTGAATTAAGACTTTCAATTGAGGGTTCCCAGAAAACGCTCCACAGCCCCAATTTCCTGTAGCTACACCGGGTAGATTATCTGATGCGACTTCCGAATGAAATCCGACATAAGCCTTCAAAAATAATTGAAAAATCTGTACCGATTTCATATAATCGTGAGATTGAAAAATAAGTAATGAAAAAAATATGCAAAATTACCTTGTTTAATTCTCGTACTAGATTTTCAGTATTGAATTGCGTTCTAGGTTGATTGAAGTGCTGGGCGTCCATAGCAACTATACACGTTTTTATTCTACCACTGCTATCTCGTGGAGTTTCGTCAATGTAATTTCCTGCCCACGTGAAATGATCACCGTAGCCTTCATACGTACTGTACCTCTCAACCCCTTTAACAATAAGAGCCTCAGTATCATCTAATGATTCAGTTACCAACATTGTGACCATCAACTCTGGGCAAAGAACAAATCGGATTTCTTCTTGAACACAGCCATACCTTAATACTCCGCCACCAACAAATCTTAAACAGAAGTTAACGTTTAATATTCTACAATTATTTAAGATCAGTTTTCTTGAATCATCAAGATGAACTTACTTATTTGCGAAATCAACTTGCAACAAACCGAGTCCTTCAGACTCTATAGTGCCTTTGCTGGTAATGTGAAATGCTGGTAATTTTACATTTTGGTTATCCCAATTAGGACAATTACTCTTAGGTATATATCTCCTCTGTATCGTTATAGTACCTTCCGGTTCTGTGATTAAAAAAAAAAGTAATTGAAACCAGTTAGATTACTGAAAATGAAAGTTGAAAAATGTCTAAAAAATTGCAGACCTTTTGATGTTACCCTCCTGAAATAGTGGAAAATACACTTAAATTTTTCCATAACAGCTTGACGCCTTGAAGCTCTTTTGTCGTGAATGGCTCCAAATAATCTAAAATTAACAACGCTATTACAAATCTAACTTTCACTAACAAATAAATAATTTAAAAATTTAATAATTTGAAAAATACCTGTTGAAGTTTATGTGAGGAAACGATGCATATTCGGACTGTGGATTTGAGGAATTACGTCGCGGAAACGTGCAGAAAAATGCATTTGCTAACAGAGATGCAACCTGCAGCTGACTCAAGCTAATCGACTTATTTGAATGACGTCTCAACAAGGGTATAGAACCAGGTATCAAGTCAGGAAGTTGAAGCGCTAGTTGAACGATTTTCGGAACTAAATATCCCAAACACATTTTTGTTTCTTCTTCATCAATATACTAGACGTCATTCAAAATTATTATTATTATTATTATTTAGTAAAATTATTAAAATTATTAAAATGGAGTAACAAATATTGTAATTTGTTTATTCACGTCATTGAAAAAACTGTGTAACGCAGCAAAACTCCATCTTTCTGAGTATTTATGATTATAGGATAAAATGGCAACTTCTAACTGATGACTGGAAACGAAATTTTGTAACAATGCTTCTTGGATGACTTCCCACCTGCGCCTGAATCCACCAGAACTTTCACTTTCCTAAGTTGGATAAAATTTAACCGATTTGAGAAATTTGTTGAATTGTTTAATGAAAAATAAGATAAAGTTTCTGTAGTTATTACAGGATTGATTGGATAAAGACTGTGTGAAGAGTGTGGCACCCGCACAAAGTTCTGAGACCACTGATTTGCTGTTTGAGACGAGTAAGGCTTTGGTGGACCACGATTAGCTAAAGGAAGCTGTGTAAACAAGCAACACATGATCTAGTGAAGTATCAGAAAATAAGTGACATGAAAAAATACTTACTTGAAATAAAACTGTATGGGAAGCTGAAGGATGGATGGGTGGCAAATGATGCCAGTCAAATGGCCCATGGTGCCTGTAAATCTCTTCCATACTAACTCCTTTCCACTCAGGATCATCAATGTTGGCACTGGGCTCTGGATCAGCTGATGTGACTGAACTAACTGAAAATCAGGATCAAATGACAGATAATGGAAAAGTAAAAACAAGGTATGATAAGAAAATGAGCATTATCCGCTTACTCTTGTCAGAGGTTCCAGCAATGGAGATGTTTGTATCATTTTCAGCGATAGAAATGTTTGTGTCATTTCCAGCATCAGAGAACATATCCGCCAGTGACGTGTCATCCTCTAATGACATTTTGCAGTCGGACATAATTTTCTCCGTCACAAAAAACAATGATCATCCGTTCACTCAATTTTTAATGTTAAAAGCCACTACTGTGTAAAATACTCGTCCTTATACTAAGCATAACCATGAAGAAAATTTTATTATTTTCACTCACTGTTGCGATAAGGAAATCAATCTGGGTAATTTCATGTCAAATTGTATCGGCATTATTAAAAAGTAAACATGTAAGATGACAGGTCTGGCAGATCCTTTCTGATAGGTTCTTCCAAAATTAATGTTTACGTTTTGGGTCAGCAAATTAAGGTCTGATCTGATCGCAACAATCGCACACCAGCGGGACATACATACATAAGTACATACAGTATAGCATGGTTTAATTCGTTAAGCGGGAAGTATGAAATTTACCAGTGAGAGAGGTTATCTTAAAGAACCAGCCAATAAGAATTAAATATGCAAATTTCCCGCTTAACGAATTAAACCACGTCCACTGTATCTTGGGTGCGTTTTTTATATAGATGGACCGAGAGAGCTTTTTAGCGGCAAATCTAAATGCACTTGACGCGCAAAAATCGAGAGAAACGGAGTGAGGCAAAAAACAGGTAATACTCGAGTTTGCCCTTTGTTCATTTTGTGTGTCGGTGATGGAAGAAGTTTTTCCAACTTTATACCAAATCGCAAGCTTGAACGCCATACAGCTTCGACGTGACTTCAAGTCGGGAATGGAGCTTTTCCTTATACTTGGAAAATTTATGTAAAGTTTAATACTAATCTTTTATCACATTGTCAAAGACCAAATCATGTGCTTGCCGTGCAAGATGTCCAATCTGGGATGAAAAAAATTGTTTCGAAGTTAAATATTTTAATAGTCCCTAATGAACGATCATTTTGCTTTTGTTTTTCAGTGATGAAGAAGGAGTCTTTTTTTTTTTTCAAATTTTTAATACCGATTTCTTCCGACTTTTCAAAGACCCGTGTTCAAACCATGTCGTGATATAAAGACTCACATTATCGAAAAAAATTTGCCGAGCTGGCGACTCTGCCCGCGGCGCCCAGCAATGGCAGGCCAAAGTGGGGGAGTCGCGATTCCCGTCGTCCCTTTCGCGCTCTCCGATCCATCGCCAAGCCGCAAAGTCAGGAGGAGCGAGAGTAGGGGGACGGCATAGTAGCTCGCTGCATTCTGCAGTAGTTTCAGTTATACTTATACGTGTGCATGTGCGGGCAGCCAGCTCGGCAGCTCCTCTCGCTCGCTCCGAAAAATAAGAACACAACATTCGAATGACAGACGGACAGGTGGTGGTGGTGGTGGTGTGCGCTCCGGAGCCAAGTGTGTTGTTGAAAGAGAGAGGGACCGTCTCTTCCTCTTGAACATATATCCTACTTACGTGCATGCTCGGCCGTTTAATGCCGTGCGTGCACTCGCTGAGGTAGGAGCTACCCGTATCGTGCCAAACTCATAATATATTTCGTATCCATGAACAATAATCCACGCCCGCGCGCGACTATATACGCCGACGCATCAATGACAGAACAATGTGAATAAAAAAAAAGCGAAATCACGCGAGTGTCTTTTTTTTTTTTTTCGTTCGTGCGGTCTCGTCCTCGGAGGGCGTTGGTGAGATGGTGCGTTTGTGATACTTTGCGATTCAGATCGTTGAATCATCAAACTTAGAGATAGAGAGGGCCACAAACGTTTTTTTTACGACAATAGAGTTTTAATTTGAAAAAAAAAGTTGGTGACATAGAATTTTTCCTTCGTTGCTCGAGTGTGCAAATACATTTGGAGAGGAATAAATACAGTGACCGGTTTTTAAGTATTAACAATCCTTCAGAACATACAAGTGATCCAAGTAGCGTCAGCTGTGCTTGCAAGTGCATAAAATTGAGATGATGCCGAGGGCCTGAGTTGCACGAGCTAATCGTGCAGCCGTCCTCAACTGCTATATGATGAGTCCCCGGGACTGCACGCTCCCACCGCCCGACAGTCTTGACTGCGTACGAAAAGGTACATCATTTAATACCTACTATCCATTAAATTATCTCCTTCTTCTTTATCGGCCTGCGTATATAAGTATCGGCCTTTCCTCTCGTTCTTAAAAAATACGGGAAGGAAAGATGCTGGAGGAGAGGTCGCATGATTTTTGGCGAGATGCAAGTGCCTATTTTATATTCCGGGCTGAGGCTACTGTGCACACTATAATACAATGCTCTGGAGCTGAGTGTGTACGTACACGTATATAAGTATACTGCGCTGATATTGATTTTGTCGGGGAAAAACAGTCGCGGGTGGGTGGAAAACGCGAGGAAAATTCGCAAACCTCGTCGTGGACGGCTCAAATGTATGTTTCATCTGCTCGGATTATTAAGTACTGCAAGGGATGATGCTGAACATTTTTTCTGCAACGTTACTCGAAGTCGCTTTTTGTTTCGATGAGTAACGCAATGTTGTCGCAGCAGCTACTAATACCGCATGTATAAGTACACGGTTTTTGTTTGCGGAGTTTGTTACTTTTTCTTCGGCTCCGATAAAAATGGGACAATGATATCATCGTGTGCGTGATACGTCCGAAAACTAATATTTCCTCCTTCACAATTAATTCATTGATCGGAATAGCTAAAATTCCAGGAGGCAACAGAATATCCCAACATATGTATACATACATACATACATCGTGCATCGATTTTGAACGATGTTTGCGTCATTGCTTCATGTACATACGATCGATGTTATACCTTAAACTCTATTTTCGTCAACGGTTACCAAGCTATTGGAAAATTAGCTTGTTGTCTATGTGTATTCTCCAGGGGGTGTTTTCCCCCCAGTTATGGATCTCTTTTTTTTTTAATTCTTGGCTTCATCTATCATCTCGTTCAAATTGTTCACGAATGTCATCGAGGAATTCCTCGTACTCGTCTCTCGTACTCAAATGAAACGCAGTAATTCGCATTAATGAACAAATCATCATGATAACGGGTACCGTTATACATTCGCCCGAAAGCTTGGCTTGCGTGAACGTTAAAAAATGCGTCTCGCTGGAGCACAAAGAGCGCTCCGCTGCGTTATACACACACACACACACACACACATGTACGTGTGCATGTATCTACTCTCTTATCAGTATAAGGTATTCTTCCTACGTATAAGAGTTGTTTTGCCAAGGCGAGACTGAACGCGGTTGAGAATAAATAATGCTGCGCGTTTTGCGTCAAAGTCAATCCGTATCCCGTGTACCATTGCCATGCAAGTATAATTAATACGAAACGTACGGAACTCCCGCACATTCGGCATAGCGGCCAGACGTCCGAGCCCCATAAACTTTATTATATGCACTGCGCAAAAATAAGAACGGAAGAGGTACAATAAGACGAGGAGCGCGCTGTATATGATAATGTGCCCAGTCGAATAAAAAGAGTAGAGGAGGAGGAGGAGGAAGACCGAGTAGGGGGAATATTGATCGCACCGCGGGGGCATATGTGGTGTGCGGAGCTCACTGCAGCCTGTATTATATACTCTTCGGCTCTCCGACATCCCGTCGCCGCTACGTAGCTGCTGCTGCTGCTGCTGCTGCTGCGGACTCACAATTGTATATGTACATGTAAGAATGATGCTGCTGTTGCGTGGACCACCGATTCTTCGGGTACTCCCTGTTGTTGCTGCTGCTTACGTTGCCTGCAACAGCTTGGTTTGTATACTCTTGTCTCTCTCGTTGCTCCGCCTTACATTTTCATATTCGTCGTATCTTCTTTTCGAGACGCGAGATCATGATTATCATGGTAGATCGTATAGGGACGTAAAAAAGAGTCGAACTACCTGCTCCGACAAGTTACGACGACGACGACGACGACGACGACCGAGGGTCTTATACTCACTCTCGAGGGGACGCCCTTTCGGCTAGAGAGCCCTATATTATAGCTGCTCCCGTCCGTACCACCCACGCTCGCCTCTTAATGTACTGTGCAGCACCAGGTCTTCGCCCTCCCGGAGAGACGCGGGGCGTCCGGGGTCGTCTCGGCGCATCAGCTTCATTTTTATATACCTCCCTTTGCAAAAGGCACACCGCACGACGATGATGTACAATAAATTATTTCGCGACAGGATATATTGTTATCATCTACGAAATACCGTTTAACGTTTGCTTTCAGCTCGTATAGTAGCGCTAGCCGACGAGGAAAGGGAGCAGGACGATAGGAGTTGCGGCGGAAGCAGGAGGGAAAGGAGGCAGAGGAGGCGGAGGTGCAGGAGAGCCCATCGGCGGAGTGGATTTTCGTTTTTGTGAGTTATAATTGATACGATGGTGGTGGTTGATGATGGAGCTGCTGCTGCTGCACATCCGTGGGAACCGGGTCGAGCTTTCGCGTTAATTTTTTAGTACCCAAGTATACATACTTATAATACAGAGGTGTTGGATCTTCGCCTGTCTGTCATTGCGTATACGTATATTAATGTATTTCATTGTAGATTCGTTGCTTTTCACTTTTCTATGATACTGGTGCTGGTGGCCGGGTCATCTTACTTCTTCCTTGTATTTTCTTACACTCTTTCCGTTGAACTTTTATCCTAGACATTCTATCAATTGTTCTGATGGTGGAGGTTGGCTTGCATATATTTTCTATTGGTACTAATATATCTTAAATTTACAACATGCGACGCAATATATAGCAGGAAGCAGTTGCACATTTCGCAAATTTTACACGTGTCCGAGAGACTGAGAGATAGGTGGTTTTCTCTCTGCTCTGTACTGCGGCATCATGGCATATGTTTCTCGGAAGGAACTGCGGTGATACTACTACTCAAGTATACTTACTTACGCGCACGGCTTGTAAGCGACCGACGCGCGTACTTATACATACCGATCTTTCTCTCTGCACTGCATATTATGACTGCGCATTACACGCGTGCACGCATATTGTGATTATCATTGGCGCTGTTATTGGAAACGATTAACTTTTAAGATTATGACGAATTTACGTACCGGTTTGCTTCTGTATGATAAATCGGCTGTAGGATCTGTGCATTTCTAAATGCTAGCGGGCTATTACCATACGCGGTACAAATGACAATTAAAAAGTCGATTTTTTGTAGCAAGATCGGTATTTGCATACAAGTGAGAATGCAGATCTTGAGAAATCGGTTCTTTCCAATCGCTGAAACCCGCGACGTATACGGTGTATAATGTATATGTGTATAGGAATCGAGAACATTCGAGCTGCCTTATTCCATCCGTCAATCAAGAAGACGCAACATTGGGCAATGATGCACAAACTCTCATCAGACGACGACGACGAGTGCAGAGCGAGCACATCATTCGCGCGCTTATAAGAACACGGAGATGGCGAATGAGGCGCGATCGTTCGGATAATTGCCTGCACCAATTCTTTCGCAAGGCCACGAACGGGTACTTATAGAGCATCATTGCAGCGTCTGCAGTCTCACACTCTTCGCGGAGTTGATGGATACCTATACATGTATATCTCGTGGTATAGGTACAACCCACCCACTATTTCTCGAACGCAATATCATTATGCACGTATCGTAATAGCCGCAGCGGCTATATCGCGGCCTAAGAAACATATATGTGCGGCCTCATAGGGGTATTCCCGAGGGCATTCCAGTCTTGAATATCGATCGAGACGTGCTGTACTTTTATATACATGCGCGTATCGTATATGCATGGGTCATTTCACAAAAATTGCGATATTTCATGAAGCCTATGTTTATAAACAATGCATTTTGTTATTTTGAGCCAAAACTTTTATTAAGCAGTGCAAACTAATTTTATCCAGATAGACCTTTTGAAATCAAGTCGAAAAAATATTTGCCGTGGCTGTGAGATGGGAAAAAAATAGGCTAAAATATCATTTTAATTTACATGCATTTCTAAAAATGACAATAGAGCCAAGCCAAAAAGTTTCCAGCTAGATTGGACCTCACACATCATAAAAAAAAAATAATAAATAAATTCTAAACACTAAATTTTGAAAATCATATTTCACACACTAAAATATCCCGTTTTTCGTGAAATGATTCATGTTTATATTGTGCAGTGAAATTATTGTATGGCTTGCATTACTTATTATTTTATATAATTAGCATTATACACCCATGCGATGTTAAAAACTGCTCTATTTAAGTTTTCAGATAAGTCTACTCACGAAATATAATCTCCTTCTTTCCAAGTCTGTTGTTGATCGATCACTGCTCCGTTGAATACGTGTTTACTTGATGAACGACTGATTCACACTGTTAACATAGCATCAGGTGAACTGCGCAGCTCATTGCGCAGTACAGAGTGCGCACCTCAGCTAGGCCACTGACCAGTCTCACCACTGACCACTGACCAGTGACCACTGACTCACTCAGCTGACTAATAATATAAGCTCACCCGATATTTTGTTAACAGTGTGATCTAGTAATTCATCGAGTGAACACGTATATTACACTGAGCAGTGAGCGATCAACAACAGAGTATGAAAAAAGGAAATCATGGTTCGTATGAGTAGACTTATCTTACATTTAAAACTTAAATAGAGTAGTTTTTAATAACCTATACGTGTATATATATAGTGTAATAAGTTAAATAATAATAATAATAATAATGTCTTCATATTTAGTTATTTCATTATATATTTAGCACATAAATAAATTAATAAACATTGCCGAATAATTGACAGCCAATGTAAGATCATTGCCAACATTCGAAACTAAAACAGAGTAGTTTTTAATAACGCATGTGGGTCATTTCATGAAAACTGTGATATTTCATGAAGCCTTAGTTTATACGTAATGCATTTTATTATTTCGAGTCGACTAATTATTTCTAGATAGCCTTTTTGAAATCAAGTCAATAAAAGATTTGCCGTAGCTGTAAGATGTAAAAATAGGATAAAATGTCATTACCGCAATGCGTTTTTGAAGTTTATTAAAATTCCCGTTTAAATTAACATGTGATTTATAAAAATGACAATAGAGCCGGGCCCGACAGTTCGCTGCTAGTTTGGCCCTCACATAACACATAAAAAAAATGCACTGAATTTTTCAAAATTCTATTTCAAATATCCCGTTTTTCGTGAAATGACCCATCCATATTACTCAAGTGTATTCACCGACCCGCAAACTCCTCCACGTTCGAGCTCTCTTAATGCACATACCATATACTATAGTGGACGAACAGGGCCTGTATACTTATTATCGGAGAATGTAATATACGATCGATGATGCTGCGCCCTTCAATTTCGACTCGCTCCCGCTACTTACTCGGCATCTGTATAGTACCTGCTCATATGTATTGAATCAGTATACAGTAGCGGGCGCGTATAGATACCCCCGGTGCATTCGATGAAAATGATGCACCGTCGCAACGGGGTAACGGGTCCCGCGTATACTATTCTCTCGCGTCGGTGCGGCCCCGCGATATAGGTTGAATTTATTATTCTACCAATGTATACGTGTGGGTCCCACTGCCGCGAAAATGGCAACAAAAAGCCTTGTACCGGGAGTTGATCGGGAATCGGGGACGCGAGTTCCTCCGTCGATATGGTCTCGGCTCGCGATGACTTTACTGCTGCCGCTGCTGCTGAGCGCACACGAGCGGTGTTGTTTCGGTTATTTTATATTGGGGTAGTTTTTTTTTTCCGTAAATCAAGACACAGCCGGGATAAAAATTGTCGGTTCTTTGATTGCCCGCCGTTAGAATCGCGTGAATGTATATTCGGTAGAAGTGCTGGCTGCTGATAATATTTATCGTATAATTATAACGTGAATAATTGTGGATAATTATATTATCACCATCGGTGAGTTCCAAATAATTTCTCGCCGATAATTCGCAATTAATCAACGGATGAATTGATTACGGCACTTTCTATCGGCATTCCGCTTGCCTTGAATTTTTCGTTCTTAAATCTTATCTGCGAGAAATACCTGGTTGTAAAAGCCCATCGGTTTAAACATTTTTCAAGCTCTGACAACACCGCGGGGGCTTTCCCATCTTCCACGCGGTCAGTCGAAGATCAGTTCGCTTAAAAAATACACGGGCGCAGTAAAAAACGAACCGCAAAGTTTAGCCAACAGCCGCGTCGCGAGGCTTCGAGTTTGGACAATCGTACATCACATGCTGAATACACTGCAGCTGCGTCGCTCGTAAAACTCAGAGGCGTCAGCAGTATTACCTTGTATAAGTAGTTACTTGTGCGCACCGAGTCGTCCAGCCGAAGAGCGAAGAAGCCCATACGATTCAGCCGGTGGTTAATACACGCGCGCGCTTGTACAGCGAAGCGCGAAAAGAGCAGGTGGCCATTCGGGGGAGTCCTTGACTCGGAGTAATTTTTGTTTCTGCCGTTAAGTAGTATTTTTATTTTTTCTCTACTCCACTTTGTCTTTGGTCACGCGAAATCAGTGCCGGCCGCCGGCCCCCGTTTTTCGTCATTTTGACAGAGGTACAACCATTACGTCATCACATTGGGCACTTGATTTCGGGGAACTCCAATTGAACATCATCGAGCCGACTTGATCGCTTTTCAAATAAAATATCGATGAACTGTCTACTAATGCCAATGTTATCGAATTCACTTTAGAAATACCGTCGGAGCAGTCGACATTCTTTTCCGAGCGCTTTTATCATCACGAAGCAAATACTGCAAGTATATATTAGAGGCTTCAAAGATACACACCCGCTTGCTCAGAAAATAACCCGAGGTGGCAGATAATCAGCAGCATAAACCTCATTTTTCCCCCGACTCGCCCTTTTTCCCCTATACGTACACCTGCGTGTGCAATGCACGTTCATTGTTGCCGCCCTTCACCTTCCCGTGCAACAGGGCGCAAGCACACACGCACACAGACTCATGTAGTACCGGGGGGGGGGGGGGGGGGAGCCGTCACGGGGGGGGGGGGGGGGGGGGGGGGGGGGGGGAAGCGATTCGGCGCCTACGGGGAAAAACAAAACGGATCGATACGCCTATCATCATACACATACGCGAAAAAAGCACGCTCTCGCCGCGCGCCGCGCAGCATTTGGAAACCGGCGCAAGTCGAAGCCGCTCGCGCACGCAAGCTCTCGATGATGGCTTTTGCGCGTCGGCCTGCAAAGGAGGCATCGATTCACGGGCTCTTTGGTAACGTTGTGAGATCGGTGATTCATCGGGGGGGCGCGTTTTAACGGACCTTTGGGCGTTTTTTTTCTTCGTTCTTCCTCTTTTTTTTCCAAACAGAAGGGCCGGGTTCCGGGAATCCGTGGGCTGGTCGCGCGCGCGCGCCAGTGTTCTTTACGACCCTGCAGGCGCGATAAATTTCGCTTCCCCCTTTCCATCGCGATGCCGAACGAGCGATCGCTGGGCGAGACGCGATCGCTCCCTCCGGATGACTCGAATCGGTCTCGGACCGGAAAATCGCGAGCTCGACGCCGGTGTATACATTATAGGGGGGATGGGAGACACCTTTCGGAAGTGCTCGTCTCGTTGGGGATAGTACACACGGGTGGATCTGCATGGAGGCTCAGCGACGCGTGACGAGAAAATGGAAAAAAAAAACCCCGGGGAGGGAGGAGAAGAAAAAAAGCGTCGAGCCCGCGGCAGAGGAGAATTCCTCGCACGCGCGCGTCCGTATACAACACGAGCGAAGGGGGGGAGGAAGCGCGTTGTAAACGACTTCCGGCAGACGGTCATTGTCGGTGTATATATATATATATATAATAACTGTTGTTCCGTTGTAATTTTTGCGCGTCCATCGTGCCGCTGCTGTTGTTGCAGCGAGAACGATCGGCATTGATCGATCGACGGACTTTGTACTTGTACACGTTCTCCCGAGTGTACGTACAAGCAACACGTGGCTGGCGCGCGCGTTTTTTGCCATTGTACTTGTCCACCAAGAGCCATTGTACGTCGAGAAAAACGTGTAATTGGTCTTTTACTACTGACTACTATCGTCCTATTGCATAGTAGCAGTTTGATCGCGATCGACGCGATTCGTCGGTGGAAAGTAGATTGATCCTCGAAATCGATGCTGTATATGGTGCATAAATATATCATTACAGTTTTGAAACGGCGCTCGGTATTTCCATATATTTTTAAATCCCTGCGCTAGCGAAGAGAAACGCAGAGTAGGTGTATTATATATTCACGTTTAATATTCCGCGCGCAACGACTATACGATGGTGATGTTTAAAATTATTAATGTTTCAAGATCGAACGCGTTATATTCTCGTGTTTTCTCATTCACGATCGGTTGGATTATTCATGCTGCCTACAACACGTCGATCGAAATGGAAATAGTTTCTATTAATAACCGTGATTCGTAATAAATACGTTGTCTCGAATCAATTCAGATTATTCAATGGGCTCCACCGCTCCAATAAAAATCGCAGGCTAAGTTTCTCACGTGGGCGAAAGCAAGGCGAACGAATAAACTTTATTTTCAGTTCAGGTACACAGTTCGAATCCGTGTACAGGGAGATTATAAAAAATGAACCAAAATAGCGCCCGAATCGAAGAACCGGATCGTTGAATTTTATCGCGCAACTTATTTTAATTTGCTTCCTGCTGGAATCGCTATAACGTACACAGGCGCATACAAAACAGAAATAACATTACACGAGGAATAAGTTTTATTGTTAACACGATCGTAATACGGTATAAGTAGTATAATATCTCTCGCGGCAGCACGAAACGCTTGGCTGCTTTAATTAGTGCCCGTAACAACGCAACACTTGTGTATCAATATACACGATGCTATACCATGCAAGCACCGATGAATTCATCCGATAAAGTTAGGGGGGGGGGGGGGGGGCACAATCCAACTTTTTGCAAACCACTCGCTCCACTCGGATGGACAATATATTCCGGAGATAAGCCGCGATTTACGTCCTCCAATCCAAACAAATGATATTCATCGTATCTCTGTATACGTGCACAAGGTATATCTCGAGCGCGGATCTCAAACACCGGCTCCTCATCTCACGGCAACTAAGTACACGAATGAGTTTGATTGAACTTTTCTCATTACCCCGAGATATCCGATCTCTCTCTCTCGCGCCCATTCATGCGGATCGGGTATACTGCACCTTTGCAACGCGCATTGATACGTCCGTTCGTATAGGTATGTATATGTATGCATACTAACTGGTAAGAAATTCAACTTAAAAGGAGAAAATTGAAATAATTAATTCAATCTTGGCGTGCTAACGGGTAAGTGCAGATTCGAGGCGGACAGGCTGCATGCCGGCGGGGGAGACTTTTTATCCTCGTTTTTTTCCGAGTAAAACCGCAGCGCTGCACGCGTCGATATTACTATCTCCATCTAACAGCCAGTGTCGCAACTCGCCATCGATCCTGCGCGGCTCTCCTTCGTTTGATTAAATTATACAGTGCAGCTACCGAACGCGATTGACACTTGTTTTGAAAAAGTATAATCTTTCCGAAGTATTCGCGCGTGTGTGCACAGCGATTCCACTCGCGGTCCCAGATGTAACAATACTCCATTGTGTGTACATAGTGTTTGGTGCATATCTCTATGGGTAAAAAAGCAACGCGAAAAAACTATGTGTGCAAAACCACGTGAGAAAATGGAAAAATCGCGCCTCGGCTCTCCCTCCACTCTCGACGCGAGCCCTTCGCCACTATCTGCATGGCTCATTTCGACCGAACAAAAACTCGGCTGGCCACATACCCAAAGGAGCAATGATTCGATCTACGTTCCCCCAGGGAGCCAAGCTACGAGTGTAAAAGTACACACGGTCTCTTCGACCCGAAAATCCCGTATGCATCTCGGGCAACAACTTTCCCGAGAATGGAAACAAAAAAAAAGAAATACGTTTTCCGCACGCCAAGCGCCACACGTGCATAAGCATCAGAGGCATCGGGTGTACACCTCACACTCCGAGACCCGCGAACTAAAAATCACGATCGCAGCACGAGACTCGCTCCCTTTCCCCTTTCTTTTGTGTATTACCCACCTCGTATAATACAACATACGCATGCATAGGCACAATAAGTATCGGTCTGGTCGCGAGTACTTGTATACCTTCATGTTATTGTGCAGCTGCACATGCGAGGTTCTCATCCTCCCCCCCGCCCCCTATCCCCTTTGACCCTCACCGCGGGAGAGCGACTCGCTTCTTCTTTCGCACCGAGCCTCGCTACATTATCATTCCCGCGCGAGGATCAATCGCGGGAGTCGTTGGTCCGACTCACGAGCTCGCTACGTATACCGCATATAACCGCACCGATGGCCCAAAGGCAATGGCGAAGGGCCCTGCCGATTATTTCTTTCGGAAGGAATATTACCCATCACCCCCGGGCGGAGGGGGGCTCCACACGCGGGTAGCGGGCCGGGGGGGGGGGGGGGGGGGGGGGGTGGCGCGAAATTAAATCATACACGTATACGTTGAGTTTATCTTTCACCCGCTTAGAATCACGGCGAGCTCTCCCGCGCGAAAATTCCCCCGATATATCGCGCTCGCAACTCCGAGCCGCGACGCGCAGGGCGCGAATCGGCGGTTTTCGCTCATGGGAACTTTTTTTTTTTTTTCTAATTCTCACGCGAGCCTCGTCTCTCGTCGTTCTCGCCGAGATATGAAAGCCCAGATTACGAGGTCACTGCGCGGGAGATGTTGTTGTACTTTGCAGCCGAAACTTTCTACGAACTGTAACAGCTGGTGCACCTATATAATATGTATACGTATTGTGCGGGGAAGGGAATCACGAGGAGCTGTACGTACCGTATATAATACAAGCACATCACGTTGTACAACATGATGGGAACGCTTCTATACGCGTATGCGGCTACAGTGGTGGCGATGACGAGCAAGCGCATAAATAATCAAATGTGCTAATTCAATTTTCATGCCTCTGCTGCAAGTGTATGATGTACTATTGCTCCAACTGCATGATGCTGTACCAACCAGCTCGCGGCTGCAGCTTGTTGCGTACGAAATGTACGTGAACAACACGAGTATACACGACTTCCTCTCGCACCTACTCTATAATATAAGTACAACTCTTGCGACGTTCCGGCCGTAATTTAAGAATACAGTCACTTTCTCCGTGTGGTATGGTGTACGTATGTACAACTTATTGCAGGTAGACCGCGGTTTTCTTGTTGTTGTTGTTGTTGTTACCTGCGGATCGTGCGGATGGGAAATCTTACGTTTCGTATGGGTTCGTACACTCGCATAATATCATCATGGTATTGATGAAAGGTGCATGTATACCGAAGTATACATACTCCAACTACAACGTGACTCTTGCGGAGGCGCTTGCAAAATAAGCGCGCGTCGTGATTCGCAACGTCAATATTTCACTGCTCTCCGCTCTGCGCGATAATTTACAGATACTCCATGTATATATACATGCATCCATCACTTGCTGCTTGATTTTTTTTCTGTCTTTTTTTTTTTTTTTTTTTTTTTTTTTGTCTCTA